>JAQFZF010001677.1:0-13603 GCA_034695365.1 Enchytraeus norvegicus | reverse complement strand
GAAGTCAGAAAATATATTTCCAAGAAAAAAGGTTACATTGTAGGTGTGGTAAAGTATGACCTTTTGATGGGGTAAACTTGATGCTCGATTAACTTGACGCTCATTGGTGAGCGTAAAAGCAGACTGTGTTTTACAATATGTACCTTGGACCTGCCATTTGGTAGTGCACTAGAGATATAATAGAGATCTATATAATTTGATATAATAAAGTCGCTGATCAATTTTCTTTGCACAGCGATTTAAAACCAAAAATCATAGGCATAACATTACTGTACAGTAATCGAATGCTACACAGCTACGGCATAGAAATTATTTGTAGTGATTAGAAAAACACGTGCAAATAAGTTTAAATTGTGATTGATTTGAAAAAGAATTCATTAAGTTTCTTGACAAGTTACAGTTAAAATACGACGCAATAGCAAGTATATAAACCTATAATGTAAGCGATTACGTACATAAAAACAAAAATGATATGATAGCATGATATTAGCCTATATTTTGATATGATATAATGCTTATAAATGCTATAATCTTTTATGACTTGGTTAATAAATAAAGTAGCCTAATCAGTAGCTGATCATTAAAAGCTTTGGACATCAATTTACTCACAAATGTTTGATATCATCATGGTAATATACACCGTGGCCCATAAATAATGACACTATTTTGAATTCCTATAACTTCCCCAATTTGTAATCAATTGACATCGAAATTGCACGATATGTTGACAATGAACCCGAAAATGTTCCGTTCAAAAATCTAAGCATTCGATGAAGGGGTTAGAAAGATATCGTGGTTTGAATATGACCCAATATTTTGGAGGTTCACAGGCTGTGAAGATTATGTCCAAGACACGACGTCATCGATCAATGTTATTATAGCATTTTTACACATTATTAATCGCATTATTAAACTCATTGCGCTAATAGCGACTTATGCTCTCCTTTTTATTTATTTATTGGCCCTAAAGAGAGCCGTTGGTATTATCAATTGCATTAAACAACTAATTTGGCTGTAAGCAGCTTTATTGAGAAGCCAAACTGCGGACTGTTAGCCAACTGCTTGCTGTAGCCTAGGAAGGATCTTTGGGCTAGTGCAGCTATGCTGGGACATTTTTGATCGATCATTGGCTAACGACATATCATAGCGACATAACGATATATCATAGCGACGATCATGGCCACAGGCCAACGGTCTGAAAATGATGAGCATAGTATTTACAGCTTGTGAGGCTATAACATATTGTATCATATTCAAACCACGATATCTTTTTAACCCCTGCACCGAATGCTTAGATATTTGAAGAGAACTTTTTTAAGTTCATTGTTAATATACTGTGCAAATTTTATATTAATTGATCAAGCATTGGCTAAGTTATAAGCATTCAAAATAGTGTCATTATTTATGGGCCACGGCGTATAGCTAGATGCTGTCGTGGTATCATCACTAAATAATGATAAAGGTAAAAAAAGTGAAGGCTTTGTGCAATATTGTTACCGAACGTAGGCGCGAAGCTGATCCCGATCCGAAGCGATTGCAGCACACAGGTGAAATCGTTAATTTGACGGTCGCCAACCTCACCCCACACAATTCCAATTTGATAAATTTTGGATCATATACGCCAGATCTGTGATAACCTTTGCAATCTTCTGAAGTTGTCGCCTACTACGTACTAATTGCGTCAAATTGTCTGACCCACGAAGGGATGGTGGACTTGGTTAGCCCGCAAATAATGGTAGGCCTCTATTATGGTGGCTATTTCTCACTTCAGTTAACTGCCAGAAAGCAAGTTCAATGTACCAAATAAGTCTCTCATAAAGACTCGTGTGTATACTAATACAATTTGATCGATTTTCTCCAGATTCACAGATAAGGTAGCATAAATTTGACAATAAACGACAGTTCTTCACTGTGTTTGCTAGGATAATTTGGATTTGCTGAATAGCTAGACAATCGTTGATTTGCAATGGTACTGGTACTATAGCATACATCTATTGACAGTTTATTTTGATTACGATTGCAAGGAGGCATACATTTATCTATACTGATTCATGTGCTCTGACACATGTCAGATCCAGTGCAAAACTCCTACACAAATCCTACCTTAAATTCGCTCATTAATGAGTATACCATCGATCAAGCAAACAGGTGATTCCATCACAAAAGATCTACCTCCTTCACACATAAAATGATGGAATGTTCATGAGAAATTCGGTTTCTGAGATCATTTCTCATTGCCATTCTCAGGGAATGTTAACCGGCTTCTATAAAACACGTGCAGCTTTAGTTTAATACTCTCAAAATTTCCCTTATATACCACGGGTAATTCTGATACATGTATAGGTCTACAGTGTATATGTAGGCAGTTTATTTGAATTTGCATACACAAGCTAGCATAGACTAATTTATTTTGTATCGTTTATAATCATATAATAATTGATGATTTACTTATTAAGTAGGTAATATTTGAATAATTATGAACTTTGATTTTATATAAGCCTATTACTTACAATGTGGCAACGCCACACCGTCCGAGCAACCAGGTCATAGCCTGGTCATTAACAATTAAAGGCAGGTCGTAAAAAATATGTTTGCTATGATTGTATTGTTATATATAACAATACAATAATCAGGGAGGTCTGACCGCCAGGTCGAACACCTATTGTGATATCTAGTATAATCTTGGATGTGTACTTGCAAATCAATCAATTAATAATGCACCGAATTGCGGCTTTATTGTCCGGTTGAGATCAAGCAACGATATAAGAGATTGTAAGTGCTAGATATCATCAAGGTTGAACATTTTGTTCTAATGTATAAATTTATAAAGATATTTTTATGCTTCTATATATTCTTCTATTTTTTATTCGGGAACGAATCCCAGGTCAGTCAACAAATGAATAACCCCAGGTAGTCTGGAAGGTTTATCGTAGACCTAAGGTACCAGCTATGAATGTATAGAGTGCTATCAAAAAGCAAAGGTACGATTTAATCAGGAGTGGTAAAAACTATTTAAAACAGCAACGAAGTAGCCTAAAGAAACTACCACGCTCGCGGCTGGTATGTCTTTATTATACACGGCCTACAATACATGTGTATTGTGTAGCCTATGTGCGTGAAAATATCGGCCTACGGATAAAAAGAATGCTGACAGTGATGCAGGACATAATGAATTAATTATGTTGTAATATTTTTTATATTGCTTGCAGGATATATTTATAGGAAAGTATGTTCATTGGCATAATTCAGAATTAGATCTCGTTTAGGTAATACCAGACTGTGCTTTCGGATACTAATCTCATTGTAGAATATTAGTGATGTATTGCTGTCTATTCAGCTTCGATTTAGGTGCAATTATTCTCTAGTACAATTATTGCTCCTAGTCAGTGATTATCAACTTACTGAGATCAAAATCTTTGATAGTACATTTCATTGGATATAAATCGTGATTCTACAAAGTTGTAGAAAGTAAGAATGTCCTATCGTACAATCAGTGTGGCCCGGGTGGAGGATTGGATGGATACTACGATGGAAATGGAAGAAGAAGTGGATTCTAAGGATTCCATTCTACTATTTGGATCCCAGCAAGTCGCCAATAATTCCATAACACCGTACTCCGATGCCACCCAATGTAAGAAACAGACCAAACATGTCAAGAGACCAATGAATGCGTTCATGGTCTGGTCGCAGATGGAAAGACGCAGAATTTCTGCTATCCAGCCTGATATGCACAATGCTGAGATTAGCAAGAGGTTGGGAGTACGTTGGAGGCAGTTGAGTGAAGTGGAGAGGCAGCCATTTGTGGAAGAGGCAGAGAGACTGAGGCAGTTTCATCTGGTGGAATACCCCAACTACAAGTATCAGCCACGCAAGAAAGCCAAGAATGGTCAACCGGAAGAAATGGTTGTTGTCCCCAGCAAGCCAGTGGGTAAAGTGCCAGTGCAACCAGCGACTAAGATAACCACCCAGGCTGTTAACAAGTCTCGCAAACCAATCTCAAATTTGGCAGTCATCAGCAGAAAGATTCCCGAAGTCAGTGGTGCTCGTTTGGGGAGCCTTTCCTCTGGCATGAGAGTGACCCAAACCAGCGAGTCCCTGAAGAGCATCAACGGTCGTCTTAACCTCAAGCTCACCATAGACGAGACCTTCAAGGATAACATTCGTGCCAATAAGCGTCAGCGTACCGCTGGTCCATCGGCAACCGGTCTAAGAGTCGTACCGGTTGAGTCACTCCAGAATCCTCATGCCCTTCTCAGTCAGATCTCCCCTCCTGCCAAAAATCCAAACAGTCCCGATTCGGGGGTCCCCTCCTCCCCGGAAAGTGGTGCTAGTCTCTACGGAGATGAAGTCTTCTATTCTTCAAACACTGTAGTGAAAACTGAGCCAAGTATTGAACTAGACGACTATTCGGTTTATGTAGGCTGTACCCTGGCAGATCTGGACCAACTGTCCAATATGGATTTAATCCAGCTTCCATCCAACTGGCAGTATCCTTTCAATCATCTGGATCTAACCAACAGTGATCTGAATGCAGAGACCAGTGAATTGGGGCTGATAATCCCAACGTTCTCGTACAATGCTACCTCGGGGAACACCGCGACGAACATTGCTCATTCAGGCGGTATATATTTCAGCAATGCTACAACGCCATCTTCGTCTTTCATTCAGCCATCATCACCACTAGGTCAACAACTCCTGGACGACACAATTACAGAAAGTTCAGACCTCGATGCTATCATTGTGCAACCGTTAAATGAAACTCTGGTAGATACGAGCGAGTACTGCACCCCTGAAGTCACAGAAATGCTTGAAGGTAATAGTTTCTTTTAGAAATTATTTCTTCGTGCGGAGGACTGTAGTTACGTTTTCTGATTTTTTGTTCTATGAGCGTTTAATATGACTGTTCCGAAAATCGTTTGGATAAAAGGTGTTAACGGATTATCTAGTGTGGATGTATATCCACAAACTTATAGTTATCGATTCTCACAATTCCTCTTTCTTTACACAAGGTTTAATTTGATATGTAATCTATCGGCATATTTAGATTATAAATCGTATTTGGGAATGTGAAAAAAACTTCAGCTGAATGTGGCAAATACTTTCAACTGCTTCTTTATGGAGTTATGGACATGTGATGCAAAATTTTGCTTGTTGGCTGTTGAGGCAAAAATGCTAATGGACTATCTGAAGATGTACTGAACTTTTTAGGCATTCGCATTCGTAGAAAATTATTTAATTCGGTCGTGCGAAATTCGATATGTATTGCTGGACTAAATATTGTTGATTGTGCACTTGAAGCTTTCTCTAAATTACTACTTGGTAAAGGAGATTTGTAAATCCTCGCTTTAAACTTATTTGAATTCGTAATTCGGCGGGCGGATACGTATTATTGTAAGTTTTGAAATTAAACTATAATTCATAATATTAATAATTATTATTATATATTAATTTTTATTATAATTTACTAAATATATTAATTATTATTAATTCTTTTCATAGCCCTGGGTAGTAAACGACCATGGACTAAAAAATATGATAAAATAGATTTATTGTGTTTTAAAAAGAAGTAAAGATAAAATATAGTAGTTAAAATAAATCTCCTAATTTTTGGAATGCCATGTCAGCGAACGTGCCGCGAAAGCATTCATTATTAAGTATTAATTATTTTTTATAATATAATATATTTAATTATTTATGCAACGCAATTTTTAAATATGAATATTGATCAACTATAATTTAGTGTAATATTATTATTTTAAAGTAAACTAATATTGTATTTGGTAATTATTTATATTTTCAATAATCAAACGTATGACAGACGCACATGTTAACTAGTAGTTAAAAACATCGAAAATTTCTTATAACCCAAGGCTACTAAATGACGTTTGTAATAATAGTAGTATATATGATAGCATCGTCAGATGATGAACCTGACGTTGTCTAACCGCTATTTGATTTTTCTATAATATGATTCATCAATATATAATAGTAACGATAAGCTTAATGAAAATAAATAAATTATACGATAATGATAAATAATTAATTAAATATATTATTTGAAAAAAAATAATGTTAATTGAATAAGTGGAGTAGACCAATAATTTTGTGGATTTAAGTCATATTTGAATGGTCGTATGCAAAAGCGAACCAACGACCAAAATAAATAATTTTTGTTATTTGCTAAATATTTTCAAAACTATACACTGACAGAATAAAACTGTTGGGCCAGTAATGTAGAACACCATTATATCTAGTAAATACCAATGAAATATTTACAATATTGTGAAAACAATTTGGAAATATTGTTGAAATAAACACCATTTTTTACGATATTTCTGATGGTCTTTAGTCCACTTTTGCATACGACTATCTATTTATCACCAAGGATTGAGAGAAATATTTAATAGTGTCAAAATTTCTATTGATAAAAGTTATAATATGCAAGTTGACGGGTTTGTGTACTAAAAAGTTACCCGTTGTGATTGTGTTTTAGCAGGTATGCCAGGCATAATTCGTATTTTTATATATCTTGTATATCTTGTACAGCAATCACATATCAGTGTTTCAAACATAAGGTTTCTATTTCAAAGTATTCTAAAAGTATGTATACATAAAGAGGTGTGTTCGAGTAGATGCATTTTATTTTCCATGTAATCTGTAGTTTTAGTTTTTTATTGATTTGGCTTTAGTTGTATTTTGTATTTAGTTGCCCAAATCTTAATCGTAAGAAGAACAGTATGTTACTACAAGATTTTATTTGCATAATATACTATGTAACCGTATAGTTATAAGTTTTAAATTGCGTATAATTGACCATATGTGATTAAATATAAAGTATACTTCTATTTGCGTGACAGAGTGTATCTAAAAGTTTATCAATTTAAATAAAGAGTGCTATGATACATAGTTCTTGTGGTCTGTACTTACCGTACTCAGTTTGTGACGGTAAATATTATAAATGGCGCAATCGACTGGGGCGTCAAGCAATAGACATACATGTATCAATAAATTTACAAGTGTATTTGTATATCGCCGCTTATGCAATATGTCACTGAGGTGCATAATGAACACAAGCACCCAGATCATGTCTTCAGGCTGTGAAACCGACGTTAAATCTGGTTAGCTTTGTAAATAAGTGCGGCTCATATTGTGTGAGTACACTTTACAAGTTTCCTTGTAATAGGTCAGTATCAACAGTTTAGTTTGTGTGAGACGGCCCTGCAATTGTCGATCGGTGACAACACGAACGTAAAATAATATCTGAATTCGTATCTATGTTTTGCTCTATCAATTTTGTATCGTTCAATGATGCTATATTCCGATTTGATATTATCATGCCAATATTTAAAGACATCTTCATATTCACAAGATAACACATCTAGCTAAGCCTTCTGAACGAGTTGTACGGTATTTACCGTATTTCTATTTGTAAATACTTGTCAATTTATACGACATCTGTCCCATGGACTATTGTTGTAATTGTCTGATGTTTGTTTGAGTGCTAGTATGTCTGTGTGCCATTTTATATGCTCAAATATCTGTTTAATTGTCTGTGTGTGTCTGGCTTATTTTAAAATATGTTAGCCTATTTTTATGCAATCAAAAATTTAACACCAATTTTACCATCTTTTCTATTATATAGTGCAACAATTTTAATTTGTATGCTCAGATTCTTCTGTGTTAGGCCTGTGGTTGAGGTGTCTGTAAGTATGTGTAGATGTTCTCTCTGATGTAGGCCTATTAGTTTGTGTTGGTATTTTTCTAGTTAACACGGTTAAAGTTAGGTTAAAGTTGAACGACTGTTAGATTAATAGATTTTTATGTTTTTATAATGACATGTCTGACATTTTATAAGGTTTCTATTTTTATATATGTGTGCTTGTAAGTTTTTAGTACTCTGTCTGTTTCCCTCAATCTGTTTCTTTATATATGTGTGTGTGTAGCTCGGTCTGTATCTGTGCGTATGTGTGATTTGATCTCTAAATGTATATCTAAATATATATTTGATTTTCAGCTAATACTTTTGTATAACTGAATATCATTTGTATGTCCCTATGCACTGCAGAATGTGCACATGTTCAATTATTTATGACTTGATGTTCAATTCAAATGTTGGCAGATTGTGTATACAATACATGTAGGCTAAGTGTGTGCTCAGGATGTTTTTTAATAAATTAGCTAGATTGTAAGGTTATATCCATTATAAAATACACATCTGTATAAATATTTCCTTTGATTTAAGCTTATCTTTGTGTGTCTGTGTAAATATCTGTGCCTATATCTGTGTGTCTGTGTATATATTTGTGAGTGTCTGTGTATATATCTGTGCATATATCTTTGCATATATATCGTTGTACATAATTAGCGTTCAGTATGTTGGCGGTTGACAATATTTTATAATTATCAGAGTTTATAGGCCTGTCTGGGCTTATTTTTATTAATTTTATTATGCCATGCAGTTTATCATTATGGCGTCTTGAAGAGAAGCTTCTGAAACGCATTAAAAAACGCATCAATTTATTGATTGAGTTTGGCTACCATCTGACTTTTAGATATATCATTTTTTAATTTATGTGGCTGTATAATAAGTGGTCCGTCTTACATCGCTGAGTGTTTCTAAAAGGTTGTGTCTGTATGTCTATATCAGTTGCATAGCTCGGTATGTCTAAAAAAAATATGTCCTTATTTCGCTTACAATATCTATAGACTTCTATGTGTTTATTATATGCAATATACAAAATATGCTAACGTATCAACATTTTACAGTGATTTTTATAAGAATAAGATGTTCATTATGGCGGTTTGAAATAAAAATGATTTTGATCAAAATTCCATGAATATCACTTATTTTTTAGTTAAACACAGTACTTGGTGGTAATAATTGCGATTTATGATATTCACCGATTTTATTTATTTATACTAGCAGATAGTAGAAGGACTATCTGCATAAAATGTAAAATCAGTAGCAGTACTATTGACGTTCCTGACATCGCCGTTAGGTGACGAACCGGACGCTAAATCTTCATTGATTGGTTGATTGATTCTTTATAGGAGCAGTCATACAAATATTTGATTAAGCCGAAGTTAGCATAAAATAATAGATTTATCGTTCTTACTTCCTGACCTCTTCGACAGATTAGGAAACGGACTCCAAATCTGTTCTTGGACGATTGTTAGACTTGTGGTCAAAGATCAAGATTCTATTAACGTCTTTGGGTGATACAACGGACGTTAACTGTTATTATTCGACTGCAGACCAACCTGATATGCAAGTCTAAATATTCAATATTTATAAATAAATAAATTATTTATTATAATGAATAACCTGTAAATATGATTTATTAATTAAATGATATTTACATGTCAAAGTCCGTGAATCAAATATAAAGCGATTGTATAAGAAATTATTTAGTTAAGAAACATTATAGTAATAAGTAAATCTTATGTTTGACTGAAAGAAATTGTGTATTGACTAACTAGTAGTAGTAGTATTTTATTAGCAATTTCATTGTGACATACGCACAATGTTACAAGCTAGAAATACACATAATATATACAATACAGCAATAATAAATCCTAAATTAGAAACATTATATTTGTATTAGAACTATTTAGAGCAGGCAACATCTTTAGATTCTTAGACGTAAGATAAAACAAATGATACATTTTCTATTGTGTATTATATAACAGAATGCCTATACATCTGTATAATTGTACAGTGAGTATTCTTCACTCTTATTATAATTGGTGCCTAGATGGCAAAACTCAGGAAGTGTAATTATGTGATGTAGTGTTTTGCAGCCGATAAACATTTCAGCCAAAATATGTGTTTCTATCAATGTAATATCGCTTTTTCATTTATGCATAGCGTCTGATTATATTATTTGCAATTGTTATACGTTAATTTCTCAATACTTAATGAGAACTGATGTAGTAATTTTATTTAACAGGTCTATATATTAATTGGATCTAATATCTTATATTATATTCGTAACAGCTAGGTAAAGTTAAGATGATTTAAAATGCAAGCTGTGGCTTAATTTGTGTTTGTTGTCAAAAGACTTTGTTCAATTAGGAGTATTTTAATTTTAGTAAATGAATAATTTAATTTTAGTTAATTTTTTACGTTTCAATTTTTCCTTTATTACGCCAAAAACATTAAATGACACAAACAAAACAATTCAGAAATGCAAACAAAATAAGGAACTAGTAGTACTGTACTAGTTTATACGTTGAGTTTCAAAGCGAAATGCTGCTTTACAAGCCGTTGATTTGGGTTCAACACTCGACTCGATTATTAATCTTCTCTGATAGCGCAGATGATGAAACGGACGTTAAACTCGAGTTGCACTTATTATGTAGTTACACTTATCGAGTTACACTCAGTTGCTCTATTGTTTGTTATTGATTGATAGATTGATATTCCTCAAGAATCTAACGTGACTGATTTATTGATATATCTTAAGAAATTTAACGCCCGTTTCGTTTCGTCAATGGAATCTGATATCAGGAATTAACAGTTAATTGATGAGTTATTTGGGCGATTATTATTTGGATGACGTTGTGCAAGAGCGGACAAACTCATATTGAAAAAATATTTGTTAATTTCAACAATATCTCTGAATTGGTGTCATTATAATGATTGACAATATTTTTTGGTACTCGAGAGATATAATGGTCTTATAATACCGGCCAAATTTTTTTAGGGCCTTCAAGTTTATGTTTTTTTTATATTTGCAAATAAAGGAAATGATTTGTTTTGGTGGTTGGTCCGCTTTTGCATAACACCAGCCAGTAGAGTGTACAAAAGTGTTTACAATTATTTGTTGTCGTTCTACCGCAAATACAATTAATATTTTATGTTTCATAGTATTCGTCATTTATTTATTTACAGCACATTGCTGCTGGTGTACTTTCAAATGATTACAATTATCATCTTTGGATGAAAAATCTGGCGCTAAATCGTAATTATTATATTATTAATCGCTATTTTTTCAAAATTTAATCATAGTATTTTAATTTAGCAATATTCTAGTAAGGTGCAAGCTTTGTTAATATAGTACAGAACGCTCGTATTAGAGAATTTTGACATCGGATCTGTCAGGGACGTCTCAAGCAGACTACGTAATTACAAGTAGTTCAATACCACCAGAACACACTTGCCAAAGCATAAACCGAAGAGAAAGCGAGATCCGAAACATAGCAATAATAAATATTATATAACCATTAAGCTTAGATTTTGAATCAGCCTAATTATGAGTTCCAATGCTTGCATTTGTGAGTTCAAATACTATTCCAGAGCTATAATAATAAATATCGCAGAACTTCTAAGTGTACTACCATTCTCCTAAGATTTGTGATATTGTTGCTTCTTGTGCAGAATTTGTTTGTATGAACTTTGCAAATGTGCTGTATAATAATGTATATATGCGTATATAGAGATTTGTATGGTGTGATGTAAGTTTGTTGATGGTTATGATGGAAAAGTTTGCATTTAAACTTTGTTCATAATTTTGCTGTACGATCTTAAAGATATATCATGTGGATAATTTTGATATTAAAGTTTCTAGAATTTTCAATCAATTGTTGGATTTGCTTTTACAAACAATTTTTATAAAGTAACCATTTAACGCCCGGTTCGTCATCGGGCGATGATATTAATTGGGGGCGTTTCTGACGGCATATATCACACTAGATGGTCCATCCAATCGCAGCCAGAAAGCATCTAGGCTGAAGGGGGAGAGAGTCCATTACGGTGCATGTCCATTGTCCATTTATCTATAAAAACACGATTAAACAGATTAAAATTTATATGAAAATCTCAAATAAAGGTATTCAATTCAATAAATGTTTAACGTTCATTTCAAATATACAGACTAGCTATCATCCGGTGCTCTCCCAGATGGAAGGCCCAAGGCAAGAATTGCCAAACAAAATCTGCTATCTCGCTCTTCCGAATAGGATAGATCATTTGTATTTGTGATAAATCGGCTACATATCAACAAACATCAATGGCAGCTGCTAACTAAAATTAGCAACACTCAACAATCACAGCAGTAAAAAATTCATAGTACGGTGAGCACCAAATGTACAGTATAAAATAAGTCCACTGCAGCAAAATTTATCATTCAATTTGTTGTCTGTATACCATCGTAATATTTAATGTGGTTCTGAAGGGGAATATCGTTTCCTTACAGTCTGCTTTATTTAGACGCCTCTAATGAGCACACTCAGTTTCTGGTTATTCTATTCCCAAGTGTCTCTGACGCGCATATAACGACGTATAAACGCCTTCGTTTATCGTTTAACAATTCAGGAAAATTCAGACTTATCGTCTAAATGTATACACCAAGGTTACATACAAACTTACAAAGTCTCTAAATATCTTAATAATCCAAATAAAAGCCCTCGATCAGGAGTATTCTGGTGATTTGAAGCTGTTTATATTTGCACACTCCGCTTAGGACGTTCCTGACGTCGCCTTCGATTGAGAAACCGGACGTTCCTGACGTCGCCTTCGATTGAGAAACCGGACGTTCCTGACGTCGCCTTCGATTGAGAAACCGGACGTTCAATCCTCGTGAATAGATAGATAGACTGATTGATAAAGACAAAATTTTGTATATTTGTATAATTTTATTAAATATACAGTAATTACTATAAATGATAATTTAGCTGACATTACACCTAGCGCAAACCATACATTAGTACTTGTAGTTCTAGCAGACACGGCATGCTACTCATATTAATAGTAATAGTAATTTAATATTAATATTAATAGTAATATTATAGTAATTTAATGAAGCAAGGGACATTTCCCCTCCTGGCATGGAATAAGAAACGGGACACCCCCCTTATCATTGAACAAACGGAGATGCCCCCCAACTGGCGTGGGCAAGGAAAGGGGCATATCATCCCCCTCCCTTAGCGTGGAATATGGAAAGGATGGAAAGGAACATGCCCCCTTAACATTGACTAAGGAAACGAAAAATTGCAGAGGGAAGGGACATGCTTTTCCCCTTCCAACATGGAATAAGGTGAGAGACCACGCCCCCCCCCCCCCCCCCCATTTAATAAGGAACAAGGAAAGGGGCATGCTCCCGTCCCTTCTCTTCCAGCATCGCACAAGGTGGAGACCATACCACCCCCCCACCCCCGCTACTCTTTCCAGCATGAAATAAGGGTGAAGGCATGCCTCCCCCCCCTCCTCACCCTTACACTAAAAGGAAGGACATGCCTCCCAGCTGATATAAGGTGAGGGTCTTACTGGGCGGGTTAATGAATACATATTAATCAGTCGCAGACTCGCAGATTATTTTGTTGCTACAACCGTCGCTCACAGCGCTCTATTATGATGGTGGTCGGTAGGTCGCAGGCTCGCCGTAAATCTGTCACAATCACTTTCCATTTACACGGCTAGGGGGTCTGGACCGAACCGTCAGCCGGCTGCTGGTTTCACACCGTCACCTGAGAGTGTCAGGTACCCCTTCACAACTTTAAGAATCCTCACCCTACCGCATCCAGGTCTAGAACAACAGTTGCTATTTTTTATCTTGCTTTATTTCCTCACATGTCAGACGCACGTGCTTACATGGTTTCCTTT
>JAQFZF010001676.1:0-13604 GCA_034695365.1 Enchytraeus norvegicus | reverse complement strand
AATACTGTGCGAAACAGGCAAATGAGCTTCTTTGGTCATGTTATGAGGAATAAAGAAATTGAAGAAATAATCATAAGCGGAAAAATTGAAGGGAAGCGCTGCAATGGGAGACAAAGAATTACCTATACAAAGAGTCTCTGTGATTGGATGAGCGTTGAAGAAATGGAATGAGAAGAACAGCTGCTGGAGGCTGAATAGTTTGGAAATCTACGACCGTCGAAGCCCGGAACGGGCAGGACACCTGAATGAAGAAGGCAACTTAAAAGTTTAGTTTAATCGAATATAAACAGAAAAGTTGTAATTCAATCGTATTAGAAGCTACAAAAACAAATCACAGTAAATTAATATTTATTAACGTAAAATTTATTCAATTTTTTTAAACAACTTGACGTAGGCTAGCCCATCATTTGCAAGTCTAATTATATTAACATGCGTTATTCTGTGTTATTTCTTTAGGTATATCTAATAGGCGACAAGAGTCGCCTCCGTGTTATTTTCTATCTTAGACGAAAACCAACATTCCTCACTCTCAGTTATGTTCTGCCAGTAGTCATCACTTGCCTACTGAGCCCTGTCGTACATCTCATGCGTCATAAATCCGAGGAGAAACTAGCGCTACAAGTGACGCTTTTTGTTAACTACATTGTCTCTCAGTTGACTATCTGCAATCACATCCGACAACCTACCTCTTATAGGTGAGACTTCAGTCGCCGCATTTATTGCAGTATTTTGTCCAATAGTATTACTCTCCCTACATGGAGAGTAAAATTATATAGAGGTGTAATTTAGAGGATATAATATAATGACTGAGAATAATTGATCACGGTTATATCATTCAAGCGCATAACAACTGCAGGGGCACCGGTTGTGTAGAGCAAAGGTCCGTACCCCCACCCCTAACCCCTAATCAAAGACATCAAAGGCGACATCAAAGACATCCTTAGCAAAGACAAAGGCACGGACCACCGCTCGACATGACGAGGGGCGCCACCGCGGGGTATGGGTAGAGGGGGGGGGGGGATAACCCTTTAAGAGAGAGTAGGGGAAATGCGTCCACACAAAACAACGGGGGCAAGCAATGCATTTGTCTTCCCCCCACAAAAAAGTAATAAATAATTACAAATACTTGTTTAAAATAATAAATTAAAATACAATAAAATACTAAATAATAGCCTACTTCTTAATAAAAAATGCCGTGTTAAATATGCTACATTGAAATTGTTGCTAAGTTCTTCAGTTTATTATTTTGTAGCTAGAGCGGAATATTTCTTAAAAGCGCATAAATTGTAAGCGTTTCACAGCGTGTAAGACGCGTACAATTTATGCCCTTTTAAGAAATATTCCGCTCTAACTGCAAAATAATAAACTGAAGAACTTGACGATGATTCCAATTTAGTAATGATTCCAACTCAGCATCAGAGGCTGGGTGCTGCACTTTGGGGTAAAGTTACGAACTTTGTGTTTGACTTTGGAAAAATCTGCAGCGTACACTGAGTTTTTTTGTTTAATCAGCGCGTAGAAGACAGGAATTTATTTATTTATTTTATTTCATATTCGTCATCTTCCACATAGATATAAAATAATCAGTTCAAAATACAAAATTGATCAACGTGGAACGACAGACAGAGTCCACAGGCCTTGCGGCATATATGTGTATCTTAAAATAAATGGAGTATTTTAATGCAGTATTTTAGTTAGGTGCAAAATGTTGAAAAGTTGATAGCACATCCAGTTCTATGAGCATAGCCTATTCTAAGAGAAATTTAATAATAGGCCTACACACTTTGAAATTTGACATACATAACAAGGCAAAATTCCCGCTTGGGGCGAACTGGCGAGTGTGGGAGGCGGGGGTAAGGGAGACAAGTTTGACAATTTTTTCAACTTTAATAATACACACTATTAATTATAATACACACTTTGCATTTTAATGTGCACTTTGAGCTTTTAATAATACACAAACTGCTTAATAATACACGCTAGAATAGGCCATGCTGTAACTACTTCGAAAGTGGCATCAAAATACAAATGATTTGACTTTGTTAATAAAGCTAATTGTTGAGACTCGCAAAAGCAACGCATTCATTTTCCAGTCGTTCATTTTCCGGTCCTTCATTTTTCAGTTCTTCATTTTGTAGTCCTGCAATGTCCAACCCTGTTATTTTGTCCTTCATTTCCAGTCCTGCAATTGCTAGCCATGCTATTTTGTCCTTCATTTTCCAGTCTTGCTATTTCAGTCATTTTGTTTTTTGTTCATTTTTTGTCTCTCATTTTCCAGTCCTGCATTATCAGCGTCCCGTGTAGATACAATATTATTATGGCTGGCGTGTCATCGTATAATATTTGGATTTAAGTACACGACTATGCATATTATATATCCTACTACACGACTATGCATATTATATATCCTACTACACGACTATGAATATTATATGTCCTACTACACGACTATGCATATTATATATCCTACTACACGACTATGCATATTATATATCCTACTACACGACTATGAATATTATATATCCTACTACACGACTATGCATATTATATATCCTACTACACGACTATGCATATTATATATCCTACTACACGACTGCATATTATATATCCTACTACACGACTATGCATATTATATATCCTACTACACGACTATGCATATTTTATATCCTACTACAAAATTAACATTCACTTGTAGGATGATCAGCCATCCATTCTGACACTTACTTTGTAGGCCCTGTTCTGTCAAAGACCATATCGTAAGCCAATGTAAAATATAAGTAACCAATGCCATAGTTGTGAAATACGGGTAAGTAAAAATAAAATATAGTAAAATAGGCTACATGTATTTTTCAAAAAATATAAAATACATAAAATACTTAAAATACATGAAAAACGGCAAAAATAAAAATAAAATACATAAAATACTTAAAATACATGAAAAACGGCAAAATAAAAATAAAATACAGTAAAATACATGTCTTTTTCAAAAATTATAAAATACATAAAATGCATATTTCACAACTATGTAAGTGACTGCTCTTCGTAAAACTTCCTCACGTATGTTTGAAATGTCTCCGTATGTTTCCTTATTTTTCCGTATATGATCTTTTCTTTCAAATACACGTATTTTACCGCATTTTATTTTTACTTCACGGTATTTCACAACTAGGCTCTAGACTACATTGGATCCGTAAGATGCATGTAAGATGCTCGTGTTGAATCCAGTGGCGGTGCAGGGAAAAATTTTATGAGATGCGATAGGGATCGCAAATACTTTCCGTGTGAATTTTTTGGGTAGGCCCCTAAAATGTTTCAAGGGGGCGTTCGCCATCTCTGGACCCTTGGTGCGGCAATTGGGTGAATCAGAAAAATCTAAGGATAGGAAACTTAAATATACAAATTTCGTAAACGCTGACTGACGCATATACGGAGGATGGCAACCAGAAACCACCACCGCATAATCACAATTTTCCAATGCTGGATAAATTTGAGTAGTAATGCCTACCTGGAACCGCCGTATTGTAGTAGGCGTACACAGAAGTCAGATATCGTACTGGATCAATAATGATTAACAAATTGAAATGGTGAAAACATTTCTATTATTTCAGTTGTGTACATTTTTGTCATCATCATTCTGAGTGGAATCTCTATCATTATTACTATAGTCACAGGGAGAATACATGTCAACGATGACAGCTCTCAGCCATCTTGCACAATTTGCGCATGCATGCATGCAGTCAACCGTGTAAGTGTCACAATTCATGAATCATTCAAGAAGATCCCTGGATTTCATAATGTCTTCAACCGTTCTGTAAAGCAGCCGATTTCACAGGAATCAAATGCCTTCATTTTTTATACGAATATCGGCGAGACCGGTGAATCTATGAATGTTCGTGAAGTCTTGAAAAACAACTCTAAAAATCAGTTCTCGAAGGACTGTCAGAAATTTTCAAAGAGATTGGATACCATTTTTGCAGTGGTTCTCATTGTAATTACTATATTTCTCACTCTGGTTCTATTTCTGATTTTCTATGCAAACAGAAACGTCATGATTGAACCTCTGGATTACGTGACAGAAATGAAGTACGCTACGAATTACTATGACGAAGCCTGGTACGACTGCAATATATTAAATGCTACTAATCCTCGAATTTGCCCTATATACATATATCAAAATTATTCGACGTAATATATGTATACCCATGCAAAAGAAAATCATGATCACAATTCCACCACTAACCCTAACCCTAAAAAGTAAAGGAAAAAGGACGATGACATAAACAATGAGATGTGTGTAAATATATTAAATAATATTACATAGGCCCTTAGGGCAACATAGCAAACCTAAGTGCTGATTTTTCTTAGTTTAAGGGAACTTCAAATTATAGTGAGACTTACTATACGTAAACACGTCGTACAGTGTGACGATGCTGGGAAACCATGGTAATCAAGCGGAGTCTGGATTATCATTAAATTTTGTATCACATTTTCCTGCCCTGCAGGAGCCTAACGCAGTATTAGGTATCGCATTCCAAGGCTGGATGTTGACACGCGGCTTAAGTAGTAGGCTAGTAGTGCTAGGTGTGGCATTTTCGTTATAGGCCTAAAGGCATTTGTCAAAATACCAAAATTTACATTCTTAGCGAGTGCAGATAGCTTAAAAAAGGTCATAGTTCCCAAAACGTGAGCAAAAAGTTTGGAACAATATTCACTCCAGGTGGTACTTTGCCTCCTTACGCCACTTATTCCCCGTCATTCATTTAAACCGGGAACCAACCAATTAATCAATCAAAGAGGATTTAATTACAGATTTCTCACCCGACGGCGATATCAAGGACGTCTCCACTCTAAGAAGCAGCAAAGTCATTAGTTTGATTTACGCTCTGTTGAATCTCGGAAACTAACTGTTCCTGAATCCAAACTGTCTCATATGGTGATAGGTCCTTTCCTGTAGCAGGTCCTCGACTTTGGAATGATCTTCCAGTATCATTACGAATCCATTCACAGTCTACTGAAAGTTTTAAGAAAGAACTTAAAACTCATTTTTTCAATAAACCATTTCCTTTTATATACTAGTAGCTATAGACTCTCTCATTTAGTTATTATTCTCTCTAACATGGTCTATCTTTAGCCCTAAATTATCTTTGCATTTCCATTACCTCTTTGTGTGTTATGAATCATTTTTTCAATAGAGTATTTCCTTTCTATCCTAGTTGTAGCTATAACTATTGTGCATGACATGTATAGACAATTTGACATTGTATTGAGTTTCTAATCATCCTTTGTATAACCTTGTATGTTTATGTAAAGTTGTAAAGTATAGAGATGCCTTGGCATGATATACTATATTAAACATTGATAGCAAAAGGTCATCAATTCCTGCAACATTGTTTTGTACAGAACCTCTGCGCACTACTTTAACCCGTGTTAGGTCCGGGAAACTTGAGAATAGACCAACCGACAACTGCATGTGTTTCGTAAGAGCCGACTAACCCATATACACCCATATACTGCAGTTAAGGGCAGAGTGGTCCGGGTCATGGCTTCTGTGTACTAGACCAATTGGTCGCTCAATTTCGAAGTCGAGCTACATCTTGTGTGAGCAATCGCAGGCTAGACTACTTTTCTCTTCACTGTTCAAAAAAGAGCCTCTGAAATACGTAGTACATAAAGTCGCTATACAATGTCCTTTAGTATTGCATTGTGTTGCATTCTGAAAGAGCCTACATACAGCCTTGTACATACAGCCTTGGATCGATATCTATCTATTCCATATCTATCTAAGAGTGGATGTAACGTATAATTACACTGTTAGTAAAAGGTTGAATTATTGAAGTAGGCTATAAAAGTTAATTAGTTAAAATCGTGCATTCTGACATAGAGTAAGTAGTGTCGCTACCATTGGAGCGCTGGAGCGTACGCTCCTTCTGTGATTTCTTTTGTATTTTTTAATATAAAGTATATTTACAATGCGAATAATCTTGGTTATGTTATAATCTTGAATTATTGATTCTCATAACTTAACCGTTCTGTATTGAATAGTGCATAGGCCTATATGTGAGAAGTTATGCATTAAATACAATACTTTTCTACTTGCAAGTGTTACAATGTTAGTGGCGTATAGTAATCAAATGTGTTATGTGTCTGTAAAAAATCTGCGCTCCCCCTGAGCAAAAATCCTGGCGACGTCACTGCATAGAGTAAGCTACAGTAGCTGCTGCTGGCAGTCCGTAATTATAATTAAAATCTATCTATATGAAGCTCATATTCTGTCACATCGGTAGCGTTTCTGGGATAATTTCTGATTCCACTTTGAGTTTGCTATATTGTAAGCATGTCTTGCATTGAGGCGGCTGTGAATTGTGTGTCAGTGGTCGTATGTCTTATATTGAGTCTAGGGTCTAGGACAACTGCGAAGTGTGCTATTATACTCCAAGCATGTCTTTCATTGAGGCGACTATGTAACAGTGCGTAATTATGTGCCTCTGGTTGTATAGTCCTCCTCCCCACCCCAAAAAAATACAATTTCTGAAATGTTCGGTTGAGAGCCTTTATCATAGGCCTGATTTCACTTGCAATTAATATTACATGAATGCGCGTGTCTAATATCGGTAGAGTATGTAAGCTGTAGGAGGCAACATTCTGAGTCCCTCTGATCACCAAATTATCAGGAATAATAACGCTCTAATATGAAATAAAACTCTAGCTAATATAATCGTACCATAGGCTAATTTGATCATGCATGCTGCGGATATCAATAAATTAATAAATAAAAATTAATTAATTTTAAGTAGGATATTCGAACATTTACGGCGCCAATGCAGGCTATGCAAAATAGCAAAGTAGGCCTAGCGCTACAGTAAAATCGGAAATGGAGGGTAAAATAGGCTGTATCTTCTCCGGATTGGATCTGGAAAATTTAGAATTGATCCCATAGACAATTGCAAGTGTTCGTAAAAGGCGACTGAAGCAGATATGGCAGTGCAGAATTGATAGCCATGTGGAAATGATTTCTGTGTCTATTACAATTGGCCATTCAAATTCCAGACAAACGGTAGGCTAGTGCAGACTGCCATATCGATTGTGGTGTTTGCTTTATAGTTACTTGACCCTCCAATCCATTGTCCATGTGTTGGGTGTGTGTTTTTCGGTCTTTTGCTTGGCAACCTTGGACTGATCTTTTACTGCTTATCGGTGTGACTTTGGTTCTCATGGTGCTCAATATTGTCATTACATTGATAACTTTTATTGCTAATATTTTGATCTACACAATAATGAATTAAGCTTATTAGTTAACAGATATTGTTGTACAAGTGATGGTCAGAATATAGATATTACTTTGAACGTTCTTTGCAACAGCTCGCATAATTCTGTGTGACCATTTTAAATACTGTTAACCTTAGTCAGTAGATCTAGTCTAGGTCTACGCGTTTGTCATCGGTTATTGACTTTGGACTGCTGACTAGTTTATCTATTTTATGTTCTCTCTCTAGTTTTTCTTATTTTTCGTTCGTTTTGTTTGATTTGAACTGCTACCATGTTTGGTGAATAAATAAAGATCCAATTACTGATGGTTACACTGTAATTGCGTTGTTGTACGTTGTTGTTATTATTGTTGTTGTTGTTTAGGTTGCTGTTGTTGTTGTTGTTGTTGCTGTCGTCGTCGTCGTCGTTGTTATTGTTGCTGTTGTTGTTATAGCTATTGGCAGTCTGGAGCTCTGCAAATCTGGTATTCGAGTAATCAGGTGAACTATAGGCCTACAGTACTAGTATATGAAAGCCTTTAATAAAGGCTGTCTACAGAACACCAATAAACTTTGTTTTGGGGTCACCCATCCCTCCTCCCCCATCCTCCTTCCACTACCCCGATACTACCACTTCGATGCTAACGGCACCCTGTAGCCTTAATATGAGACACGCGACTTTACAAAATACACAGATGGCTTTTAAGCATATCGCGTGGGCCAACAGCAGGCCTATTATTTAGGATTTGTTGACCGAAAATCGTGACACCGTGACACTGTGACAGACTAGCATAGCAGCTCCATATGTATGATACACAGAAGTAGCTGTATTGTCCAAATAGGCCAGTAGTTTCCATAGTTTTTGAACCTAGGACAAATTTGTACGCGTCTGAACCATTGGAGAGCAAAAATTTTTACTTGTATTGCTCACACCTGTTGTATAACATAACCCCAAGAATGCAAAGTGTGCGTAAGAGCAACATTTTTTAGATGATTTGATAAATCGCACAATTTTAAGAGCGACATAATTAATTATTTTCGGTTTAATACTGGTATGAAAAAAAGTGCAAGGGAGCGCTTAAAAATGTGCATGCTTATAGACAAATTATGTGAACAAATTTTGCCATTGATGATGTCATCATTACCTCTTTTGTAGGTTTGAGTGTGTTCAACGTCAAGGATCAGAAGTACACTGTGCTTCTTTTCAAAATGGCTCAATACAATCGAGCACTACCGTCATAAAGATGGGTTCAGAGCTTATTATACCTTTTATTACTCCGAGTACTCAGCAGTTTATTGCAGAGTACATGTAAGTCGAAGCATAGAGTTTTACATATGATCTATAATCTCTCTTTTCTATAACGGCACACTGTAGCACATACATGTATATAAATACAAACGCTTACAAAGAACCAGACAAGGAGGCATACTGACATAAAGAGATACTTCACTCAGTAGGACTCAGGCACTCTTCAGTTGATAACAAGGGTCAAGAAACAGCATTTCATTTTCTAGTTAACTCTCCAATAGTTCACGCGGTACGAGTTAGTCTTATAACACAAGCAAATGTAAATCGTGGCTAATTATTCTTATAAGCATAGGCCTACAATTATTCCGAATCCTTTACTCAATTTAATAAAAATTAGTGGTAGCCTACTCTCTACAGCAGTGATATTTTCGTACTGAAATTTAATTTTCATTTCGTTCTTAATCATTTCTGAAAGAACAATTTCTATTTTAGTTCAGCTTCAGTTCTTGAAGAATCGAATATTTTTAGTTTTAGTTCAGTTCTAGTTCAGGTATTTTAGTTCTAGTTCAGTTCTAGTTCGAGTAAATTTTTAATAAGTTTAGTTCTAGTTCGGTTCTTAATGGTCAAAAGTTGTGAAAAATACCGCGCCTTGACATTTTTGTAACTTTTGGTTAACATTTAAGCCCTTTTGTACTCCTTTACAACATGTCTAACCTATAAATTAGTCTAAAATAGAAAATATCATATAATATATTATAATAATATTACAATCTAAAGCTAAAATGAATCGGCAAATCATTTCAAAGAAAACATACAAATGATAAATCTAATCAATAAATTTCAAACCCAAAAGCGTCTTAGCTATTGACAACTTATTATTTCCTAACAATTCTAATGCAGTCTACACTAATTATCAGGAGTCTTGTTATTGACATCAATTTCATTTTATCTCCTGCTAGTTACAAATTACAATTGTTTTTCTGCTGTTCTCTCTATTTCCTACCCTTTTGAACTTACATTGTCTCTGATAACATGTTTGGAAGAGAAAATGGTTGTCGAACACAATTGCGTAACGTCGTCTAACCACAATAAAGCGGTAATAAAGTGATTCCTTTACGTCACAGTTGTTTAACGTCAACATTTAAATGCAGTCTCAACTAAGTGTTTTAACGTTAATAGTATAACAATTGTTTTTGTCTAACTCCGACTTCCTCTATACTGTCCCTACTGCATCGTTTGCTTCGTCACCAGATCTAGAAAAATGGACTTTGTAAAAGATTTATTTTGAACCCCAAACCTGACCTTATACCCCAACCCTAAAGCTAGCGCTAAATAGTAACATTATCAGAACACGAAATAATACCGAAGACGTCTAGATCCTATGACAAAGCAAAAGACGCATCCCAACACAAATATCTATAACGTTGATGTTTTATTTCTTGTTATCTCTGTTATCCTTGTCGTCAGGCTTGGTGAGTTTGTTGACGGCAGCCTTGACCGACTCATCCTGTGGGTTCACCCCGGGCAGCCCTTGGAGAACGTTCTCCAGGAACGATGCGTCGTGCAGAACGTCTGAGAAATCTTCATCTTCTTCACCAGCGGGCTAGAGAACACAATACAATACAATACAATACAATATGATGAGAATTTAACGTCCGGTTCCTCACCGAAGGCGATGTCAGGGACGTCTCAAGCAGACTATGCAACTGCAGGCGGTTCTATACCACCAGAACACACTTGCCAATACATAGACTGAAGAGAAAGCGAGATCTGAAACAGTGCAAGTCCATTAGCCAGGGCAAGAGAATCTGATTAAACAGATCTAAGGAGGAAACAAATGGGTTACAACAATGGATACAACACATAGAGTCATGCATAATATGTCACCATTCCTGGCATCGCCTTCGGGTGAGGAAACTGACATTAAATCCTCATTGCATTGAAATGTAATATCAACCAATGGACAACTTACACACAGTGCAATATGACATAATATTATGTGTCTGAAGCATCTATGAATAGTGAAGGAAAAAGTAGCAATTTGTTTGTAATTGGTAATTTGTTTGTAATTGGTAATTTGTTTGTAATTGGTAATTTGTTTGTAGTAATTTGTTTGTTTGTTACATTCTAGAAAAAAACTCATTGGTTTCTAATGAGGAAGGCAATGAATAACCAACTCAGAAACCATAATTACCCATAAACTAAGGCACCATATGCGTGTGGCAGAGGCACAGCTTTTTTAACCTTTTCGATTGACATGTAAGTTTGATCAATAGCGTGCTCATAATACGAGCAGGAATGCAGACTGTGTATGAATTTGTGCCTTGAACCTGACCGCTGGTAGAGCGCAGGATACACAGATAGATGCTGAGAGAGGAAATTATAAACAATTAGACGATTTAGAACAATTAATAGACAGAGTATATAGGCAAACATCGCGAATAAACCTGACAAAAGCCGAAGTTGCCTTGTAAAAAGATAATTTTAAAGGCTAAGCCGAGTCTAACATCAGTTTCATCTCTCGAAAGGTTATCAGTGACGAGCGAGCCTTGGAATCAAACCCCGCACATACTGATCCGCAGTCGGAAATCAAAACTATCGTACCACTGGCTCCAGCTATATGGTATATTGCATGGATGTGTTAAAGATTGCATGTTCATTGCAAGGTGAAACCAATGTTGATCAAGTCCTAATACTCAGGTACAGCTACAAACCTTAGCGGCAGCTCCTGGCTGATCTTCCTCCATAGCGGCTGCTTCTACACAATCAATCAATCAATCAATCAATTAATCTATCAATCAATCAAGAAATAAGAAATTTATAAAGGACACCATCAAGCTGTTCCTACATAATATTTCACTGTACTAACATTACTACAAAGCTTGTTGTTTATAAACAGCTTTTACAAATTTCCATCCACGATTATAATTAAAAGAAAACAGGATATTAGAGAGAGAAGGTGGGGAGGGGGGTAGGTGATTTTAGCGACATCGGTTGAGTTTTCGCCTTAAAAGCAAGTGATCCGGGTTTGAAGCACAGATAGCAACCAAGAAAGGAAACTAGTATAGACATGTGCATCTGTCATATGTGAATGTATAATGCAAAAAAATTAAAGGAAGGAAGAGGTAGAAAGAGTAAGTAAGTAAGAGTGACTAAATAAGTAAGCTTATATACAAGGCCTACAGGTCATATACAAAATCTGCATAGCTGTTAAAAGAGAGAGAGAGAGAGAGAGAGAGAGAGAGAGAGACAAAGAGAGCAGTACCAGAAGCTTGAAGAGACATCTGCATAGCAAACTCTATCTGCTCCTCCTCAGTCATGGCAGACAGGTCTCTGTTACCTCCCGTCTCACTCATCTCCACATCATCAGGTTGTTGCAGTGATCTAGCCAGCGTCTGTCGCAGCAACTTCTCTTCAACAGTCTCTGTACAATACAATATAATACAATACAATGCAATACAATACAATACACTCATCTACACAATACACAGGTTGTTGCAGTGATCTAGCCTACGTCTGTCTCAGTAACTTCACTTCAACAGTCTCTGTACAATACAATACAATACAATACAGACTGCTGCAGTGATCTAGTCAAGGACGGTTTTTCACAATAACTTCTCCACCAATTTATTTCAGATTGTTTAAAAGCCTTTAAAATAGTATACCATCGCAAGTTGCTACAACCTAACCTATAGATATCATCTACGTTCTATCAAGCTCACGTAGCCAGGCCTCTGGCAGCTCTGTCTCTTAAAGGGATTGTAATTTGATGAAAGTAATAATTAACGTTGACCTAGAATGCATATGACAACAGAACTAGTACAGACCTTCAGGTTTGTTGCCAGAGGCTTCTAGTTCAGCCGCAGCAGCAACACTAGCCTTGTTAGCTTCCTCGTCCTGCCTGGCTCTCTGCTCCTCCATACTGACACGTAGAGCCTAACACATAGACACACACATACACAGTGACACGTAGAGCCTGTCACATAGACATACACACACATACATACAGGCAGCAGCGCTAGCCTTGTTAGCTTCCTCGTCCTGTCTGGCTCTCTGCTGCTCCATACTGATACGTAGAGCCTGTCACATAGACATACACAGTGACACGTAGAGCCTGTCACATAGACACATACATACATACAGGCAGCAGCGTTAGCCTAGTTAGCTTCCTCGTCCTGTCTGGCTCCATGCTCCTCCATACTGATACGTAGAGCCTGACACATAGACATACACGGTGACACGTAGAGCCCGTCACTTACACATACACACACATACACAAACATACACGCACGCATACAGGCAGCAGCACTAGCCTTGTTAGCTTCCTCGTCCTGCCTCTGTAGTTTATGAAACCAAGTATAAGCTCAAGATTAGTTAATTACGGTAGTTATAGACAAACCAGTGTCGATAATGCACTAATTACTGAGACAGCTTATTACTGAAACAGCGCATAGTGGTGAGCCATTAGTTATTGAAATTAAGCATGCATAAAAGAGCAACGCTGCATATATAATGCAGTACTGAAACTACAGACGCTAGATTCAGATGGAATTTACAATTGGTTGATTACTATTAGATAGATTACAATCAAATAAATTACTATTAGACAGATTACTGTCTGACAGATTACAATCAGATGGACTACTATCCGATAGACACTTCACAGCAGCTAGAATACTATTCGAAAAATAGTGTCAGATGGATATTTATCAGATAGATAACTTAGACAGATCGACAGTGAACATACTAGAGCAAGTTCAGGGTCTTCGTTGGGATCAATGCCAAACTCAAATCCACCGGCGAGCATGGCACCGGTGCCGTCTTCTCCCACCACAATCTGTGAGCTGACCAGGGCATCGGAGAGTAGTGGTCCTGCTGGTACAGTCACTAGGTGAGAGCTAGTCAATCAATCAATCAATCTGAGAGCTGACTAGGGCATTAGAGAGCAACTGTCCTGCTGGTACAGTCACTAGGTGAGAGCTAGTCAATTGATCAATCAATCAATCAACAAACTGATGGAACAGCCAAAATAAACAAGAAATATGAAAGAAAGTCTATTTCTCTCAAATAAAAATATCATCAATCCACCAAAATCAAACAACCTTAATGAC
>JAQFZF010001675.1:0-13605 GCA_034695365.1 Enchytraeus norvegicus | reverse complement strand
CAGAAGCACGACAGACAGAGAAAAATGGAACACCATGACCGTCTACGCTGGGGACCGGCAGGATACTTAGAAGAAGAGAAGCATTAAGTATGTGAAATATCTTTAGTTTTTAAATCCAAATATTATACGCTGTATAAAAGTGTTATTAGGCTGCAAAACCTCTCTTACCAGTTGACTTGAGAGGAGGTGTGTAGGGGAGAGCTTTAGTCTGAAAACACAATGATCGGCGAATATAACAGTTTATGTAACGACTAGGGGGTTAAAGTCAAAAAAGTCAAGATGGAATCAATTGATAACGATGATCTGAAACGTGCAGAACTGCAATTCAAAATGATCTACCACCCCTTCTCAGAAGACAAAATACGGTCAAAATTTGTCGTTAGGTCAAAAAGTCCAAATATTTTGAATAAGGTCAAAATGTCAAAATATAGTTACATTTTTCCTTGAAACCACTGACATTTACTTAAATTGTCTCAATTGATGAATATTAAGGTGTTTAATTCTTCAATTGTTGGCATGGTGAATAATGTAATTATTAAAATACTGAATTTATTACCACAGATTACTTATTAGTTGACGGCTTTTGCTATTGTAGCCTACTATTTCCGTCCCATATAGCCTACATCGCAAGTCATGAAATGATATTATCATTTAATAGCTATAAAACTTATTATAACCATAGAATGAAATTATCATTTGTAATTTCTTACGTTAAAATCGTTAAGTCAAAATAAAGTCAAAATTTGACAAAAATAAAGTCAAAATTTTAATTTTTAACTTAAGAAAAATCGCTCTAGCAATGACTAAAGCCGAGCTTCAGTCAAATTTAACAATCCGAAGGCACTGTCTGCCACGGCTTGAGCCCTATAGATCGAACCATGGACTTCCAGAAATCCGACGGAATGTAAAAACCGATTAAATTATTCATCAATGAACACATTCACCACAATCGCTAAGCTAATTATTCATGTCTTCAGCCACACAAGTGATAAAGTCATTAATCCGAGGGTATTCTTTTTTCTTCTATTTTCACATATATCAGAACGCACATGCTAGTTTCCTTGCTTAGTTGCTGATTTAATGTTTTGTTATTTTCTTTTGCCAATCCATGATTCATTATGCCTTTGCTTTTTTATGACGCTTCAAACTGCCAGCGCAGGTGCACGACAAACCTAACTAACACCTTGGGATTTTTCTTTGTCGACCGACCCGGGACTTGAACCTGGATCACTTGCATGTGAGACGAACACTCCATCGATGTCGGTAAATACCCCCTTAATTCTCGCCAGTTCAACCATCTCTCTCTCTCTCTCTCTCGCTCTCTCTCTCTCTCTTTCAGTGTGTCTATTCCTAGCTATACCTGCATGGCGCAGCCTGCGCAATGATAAAAATTGGGAGGGGGTGATTGGAAAAACCTATCTCTAACCAAAACTGGGGGGAAGGGATCAATCCTTCATCATATAGATGGTTGCAAGCAGTGGCGAATCCAGATAATGTGCAAAAAACATTTTGCTTGCTTCGCTCGCAAATTACGCTCCTTATTTAACAAATCGCACACGGAGCTATAGCGGCATTTGTGGGGGCCCGACTCCGTGCTTGTCGTTCCTTAGGTGACTGGACTGCGTTAGTCGGCTTTTACGAAACACGTGCAACTTTCGCAGGGCCGGATTAAGCTCTTACGGGGCCCTAGGCAAAAATATCTTGCGGGGCCCAGACACTCATAACATCGGTTCCCACCAATAGGCTTCTATTAGTGAGATATCCACGTTAGGGGTGGCCGGGTATCAGTAGCATCCCCAGGGGGTGCAAGGGGAGCGGCCGCTTCCCCTGAGGCCATTTTTTTAAAAGACATCGGGCCTTTTCAAGAAAAAAATTAATTTTATTATTCTTGAAGAATAAAATAAAAATCGCTCTGCTCGCTCTATTTCCGAGCATTATTAGAGTTATCAATCTTGAGAGTTATTAACGGTTGTTGCACATTACCGACGTTTGAATAATATTTAACTAATATTTTCACATTACCGACGTTTGCACAATACAGACTTTTTCTCAATCTTAATGTAATCTTAATCTCAAGTATTTTGACGAGCTAACTCTGAATCTGTACATGATTTGCTGTATGACATCAGCCTGGAAAGTTATTCAACGTTTTATCGAGAACAATTTGCTGTTATTCTCAGAAATACCTTTCACTTGAATACAGATTCCTTTGTTTTTTGTATTCTTTATTCCGTTACATGAATCTAATGTATTTTGACGCGATGATTCCGAATTTGTTCTTGGTTTTGCCACGCTACATCAATCTTGAAAGTTTGTACCGATGGTTGCACATTACCGATGGTTGCACATTACCGATGGTTGCACATTACCGATGGTTGCACATTACCGATGTTTTCACATTATCGACGTTTGCACAATACAGACGTTTGCCCATATCAATGCACATTACGTACTTTGACGAGCTGAATCCGAATCTGTACTTGGTTTTGCTGTAGGACATCAGCCTGGAAAGTTATTCAACATTTTATCGAAAAATTAAGCCTGTCGGCCTAGAAATGCCTTTCACGTGATTGCTGATTCACTTGTTTCTCGTATTCGTTATTCTGTTACATTAGGTATTTTGACGCCCTGATTCTGAATCTGTTCTTGGCTTTGTCATGTGACGTCAATCTTGAAAGTTATTACCAATGATTGCACATTACCGACGTTTGAATTTTATCGATGTTTTCACATTACCGACGAATGCACAATACAGACGTTTGCATTATATTAATGGACATGACGTATTTTGACAAACTGATTCCGAATCTGTACATGGATTTGTGTAGGACATCAATCTGGAAATTTCAACATTTTATCAAAAAAAATTAGCCTGCTATACCCAGGAATATGAATGAAGATCCCTTTGTTTTTCGTACTCTTTATTACGTTACATGAATCTAATGTTATTAGACGCGCTGATTCCGATTCTGTTCTTGGTTTTGCCATGCGACATCAATCTTGAAAGTTATAACCGATTTGTGAACATTACCGATGGTTGCACATTACCGATGGTTGCACATTACCGACGTTTGCATTTTATCAATTTTTCACATTACCGACGTTTGCACAATACAGACGTTTGCCCAATCTCAATATACATTACTACGTTATATGAATGCATCTTCAGTACGAATGGAACTCACAAATAATTGCAGGTTTTCATTGAGACAGACACAAGTAGACAAATCAATGTTAACTTTCTGTGATGTTGTCGCTGATAGCATTGAGTTAAACTCATTGAGCTGAGGCTCACACCAACGTTCAAATATTATTATAAAGGCAGTAATATCTAAAAGAATTATTGTCGGCGGCGCGGGCCCCTAAAAGAGCGGAGCCCTAGGCAGTTGCCTAGTTTGCCTATAGTGGGTAATCTGGCCCTGGGCTTTCGGTTGATCTATTCTCTAGTCTGCCAGAGCCAACACGGCCATCATGTATGACCACATATGATCACCAGTAATATTTGAGACTTCCTCATTGACGCTAAATAGTAAATAGCCCAATTTCGAATCCCAAAGAATGAAAGGCTTGGTTAGATGGTTGCAAAGTTCGATATTTTACTTCTTCATTTACTCTGACGGGAATCGAGCCCGGTCCTTCTGTGCAATATATTGACGCGCTTAACCACTGGGTTGAGGCGAGCTACGAAGCACATTATTGACTACACTACAGTATCAAGCCAACTGCATGTTATTTTGTTTTGATGTCATACTTTATCCAGACAATTCTTAACCACGCCCACCTCTAGCCTTAAGGATTCTATTATGAGCCAAGCCGCCGTTTGATAAATGTTACAATGTCATAGGAGTACACGAACAATCAGTCTAAAATGATAATGTTACCACCATAGCCTATGCTACGAATTTTCCCGAAAGATCACCCTAGTGGTCTTTGATCTTCAAATACTTATCACACCATTATACTGGAAATACTAGAAATTACTGCAATGAAATTATAAACTTGAAGAGGTCTTCCATATTAGCCTATGTGTCTCCACACTCATGCATGACCTAATATAGGCTAGTAGCCTAGTAGCCTTTGGCAGGCTACACTATGATTTCCTTCACTGTGTATGTACTATGTAGCAATAATAATATTGTGACGTAGTTATCTTAAGGGTCATATGAATATTTGTCATTGACTAATAGTTTTTGATTTGTTTAAATATTTTATTACACATCAAAAAGGTTTAGACAACCAAGTGAGAATCATTTTTATACAGTAGGCCTATACATGCATACAATAATAATAATAAAACGTTTACAAACAGCAATTCTTTGTGCCTGCATTCAACAATGAACAATAATTTATTTAAATTACATAAGTAAATATTGTAAATCTACGATAGAAGTTTGCACACGACAAACGTCCACATATTACATGTACATGTATATAAACACTAATCACGTATTGATTGAATTGGCTGTTGATTGAAGTGAATACGTACACGAAAGCTGATGCAGTTTCCTAGAATTCTATAATTGGTAACTCTGTGATCATAAGTGCTGCACTGATTCGTGCCCACCATCCTCGTGTACCCAACACACGTGGGTGACTGGCTGCATTGTGAGGCGCAGGATAGACCTGGGCTGGCCAACTGTCTTTGAAACAATTGAGGCACGATGGCTGACGGTAGTTCTAAAGAGTGGGGACAGAGATTCCGGTTCCATGGATCCTTCACCGCAAAATAGTCCGACTTCTGGGTATTGCCTGATGCTACACTGAATATGGCTGACAGACCAATGACGATTAGTATCATGATATTCCTCATAGTAGCCTACTGAGTTTTATGAAAACATTAGTTGAATTCTTTTCATCTAAAAATAATAGGCAAATCTTTTTCATCTGTGCGGCTCAGAGAAATTCCGCATTAAATTGGGTTAAAAATACAGTTCTGCATATCAAAACTTAGCAGATGAAACTGTAGGCTAACAATAATAACATGTTCATTAGTGGACAATGTTCCAACATGTGGCTAACATAAAATTGTCGACAACATGTTCACAATTTTAAGTCCAATGTTGACAGTATGCCTACGACTAGGCATATCATTCTTGCGACAACTATCAGCAAATAATTATGAAAGGCACACAAGCAATAGACCTACATGCAGCATATAAAATGTTATATTTATATGTTACTATTATTGGGCTAAGGCTATTATTATTTATGTAGGCTCATTTAAAAATTATGTAAGCCTTTGCAGATCTAACGTATCCATGAAGGGTAGAAAATGTGAATTTGTACATTAATCAATTAATTAATTAGGGAACTTACAAGTATACGGTCACTACATCTTCTCTGCATAGAGAGAAATCAACACGATTAGACCTATCTGGTTGGTATAACGGAATTTTTAGTTTATTGAGGTCTCTGATATCGTCCTAAGATAATTATATAATTAAACTAACGTTCAGCATATATATATATATATATATGCTAACGTATTGAAGCCTATTTGGTTATAATCTGGTTATAATCAACTTTACATGTAGGCTACAATGTAGGCCTACATGAATAACGTCTTTTGCTATAATAGCTCTTGCAGGGAGAGCGTGCGGATAAATGGTATTTAATTCAGAGTGAAGTTTAATACGGGAGTTCTAAATATCATCGTAAGAAAAACTAAATTAGGTGGTTTGAAGATCCTTGTCGGTGGGCATGGCAATAGTTTAGGCCTAATTCTAATCTACAATGTGGAAGATAATGTTTTACATAGGCCTGCCTAACTTTTAAGTTACTGTCTTAGGTCTATTTATTGTCAATCAGTTTTGCAATCAAATTGCGTGTAACATAAATTAATGAACCAAACTTCTCTGACAATAGGCCAATATTCTCAATATTCCAAAGTTCTCTGCCCTATTCTGAACAATGAACAGTCCATGTATTTGTTGCAAGTCTATTTTAATGCGCTGATTTGCTGTACGCGATAGGCTGCTTCTAATAATTTAGAATGCATGTATTTGAAGATCCTGATGTACGTATGTTTTGTTCTGAATCGTATTCTCTATTATTGTATTATTGCAATGACTGAGCGTTGATCCCAAATTAAGGTCTACAAATTTCATGTTTCGCCCTTGATCTCAAACCATCGATTGTAATTGGAGTGATAAGAATCACACAGAGAAATGGATCAGCGTCCATATAGATCTGTAACGATATCTTTCTGCAAATAATCACGTGTGATTCGCCGAGCATGATATTAAACGATTTTAGAACAGAGGAGAAGCTTCACACAATCGCATAGTCTTACATTCGATTGATTTCTCAATACAACAATAATTGTGATTGCTGATTATGCTCGAACGTCATGAAAGAAATCATTGTTTGATATTTGATATTTAGAACATTTAATTTTTCAAAGTTTCTCTCGTATTTGGATACATGTTCGCCTTTAATTTATTGATCAGAATTTAGAGTTGATTCAAACCTGGTGACAAAAGACTCTCCCAGCCGGCTGAGAACAAGTAATATTCTATCTCTAAGTTTGGTTTTCGCTAATAATTAGAATATTTTTTTAAACTTTTTTTTACATAGCAAATACCAGTAAAAAGGGTAAAGGTTGTGTGCCATATTCGTTACCGAACGTAGGTGCGAAGCTGATCCCGATCCTGAGCGATTGCAGCACACAAGTGACATAGTCATTAATCCGACGGTGAGGTACAGTCCAATTTGATAATCGGATCATATACGCCAGACCTCTGGTAACCTTCGCAATCTTCCGAAGTAGTCATCCTAATTTTCTACCAATTATCCGACCCACGAAGGGATGGTGGGCTTGGCTTACCGAATATGCTTTACTAGTTAGCTACGAAATGTTTGACGCAGGTGCTCTTGCGGGCTGTTACTAGAGAATGTCATTCAGGTTCAAACCACAGGTCAGTCCGTCTAGATTCTAGAAACACTAATCCCAGCAGTGACAGCAGCCTTAATCCGTGTCAATAAGGTTAATCGTGTATCTGAGTGCTTCCATGTACGTTAACTACGACAAAGGTACGATTAATCAGGAGAGACTAAATAGATAAGTTAACACGTGAATTAATGTCAGTTGTTAATAAAAGAGAAAGGAGAAAATGAAGTCATGGATTATACACTATTTTTTTATATTAAACTCTACTCTAATAGCAAAGTCTAATGCAATTTAATAACATTTATAAAGTCAACGTTGAACGGTTTAATGCAGAATAAACGGTCGAGTTAGAACGAAACAACGAAACTCTGGAATGGCGCTATTCCGTTAACCACTAAACAAAAGGCCTATTCAATCGTTATGAAGTATCCATATAAAAACAAACAGTACCGCGCTCCTATGATACTAATCTACTACAATAATCCTTGAAAATGTCGTCAGAGTTTGCTGAATTAAATACGCCGAGATCTAGCATGCCTAACTAGTACCGTACCATTAATGTTATAATATTCTCTGATTGACTCATCTGGGAATCGAACCCGGCTCAAAATCGATCAGTAAACGATTAGCGCACAAATAAATAATATGATTTTTTAGTCCATCAATTTTACAAATGATATACCCACAGGTTTACCTACTGTAGATTTGTTTATAATAATAATCATGTGAACAATCAGAATAGCGTAATTCGAACAATAACAATATACTGCTCACTGCGCATGCTCGCTCCGTGGCATGTAGGTCATAGGTCAAGTTGATTAAATCACTAGTCTTAGTATATAAATACATGGGAACAGCTTCATTTTGCTATTATTTCGACCATATGCGGTGATTTCGTAGGTTTATATTTAATTACGTTGATTGGTAAAGGTGTTTTAACTGTTCCATATATGACTCTGTGGTTAAAATTTGTGTGAAACTCCCGAAAATAATTATTTTATGATAAAAACTGTGTGTCTATCATTGAATAGCTCTGTAACCATCCACCAAGGAGTCCATAGCAACGACCACGGACCTCCTAGAATTACTTGATTATAATCAGCCTATTATTATTACTTATTTTACTTATTATGAATTATAGTTATAATATAGGCCTAGAGTGCAAAATGTGTATTTTAATACAAGAAATAGATAGAATTTTCAAAGTTGAAGGGGCCAATCGAAATGGGGGGTTAGAATAGATCCTCCGCTCTAATATTTGCTTTTAACGGGAGTGGAGGGTGAAAACTTAACTGGGGGATTCGATCCCCTCCCCCCAACCCCCAGGAAATACACATCATGGACTCAATCACAAAGACATAACAAATAATACATAATACATAACAAAGAGCATTAGAATGCCCAAATACAATGAACTGATACACAAAATACATCAAACGCAATTCTGTACAATTATTTGATATACAATTTCATGGACAAACTATAAATGCTACAAATGTTACAATACAATAATTCAGTACAATAGTTACTTATACAGGATTCTATGCATTTAATATTCTGATAAACAATATCACACTATCTACTAGTAAAGCCAACAATCTCATTGAAACAATCACTTAAGTAATACACAGTAGAGCTTGGAGAGCTAGTAATTGTGACGTCAGGTTAGTGCTCGAATGGTGTTCCTTCATGAAACTTGAAACCTTGTTGATCTCGAGTCTCGATACAAATAAGAATTGAATCGTGTTTATCAAATAACATGTATATTATAATTATCAAGCATAATAAAATAGGCATTGTATAACATTGTAAGTTCAAAATTGTTAACTATTTATTTAAACCGCTATATTCCATATATTATTCTATTTTGATGTAATACAAGGATTTAATTTTATTTAACCCAGGGAGGGTAACAGAACAGGGCACAATAATTTTTGTCATAATTATCGTTATCACTGTTAAACTTATAACTGTAGGCATATTCACACATATGCTCGCTCACTCAGTGTACTGCCTAATGGCAGGTCCATGGCATTACAAATATGATACGATCCAAAGAACACAATTTGTGAAAACGATTGATCATATTGAAAGTAGGACTGAGAGTACTTAACCAATAACTTTTTATTTTATTCCAATATCATCGCCAGATGACACGACATTGTACGTCAAACTCATATTGTTGTATTGTATAACCTAACTACATGTAAATTATTACTAGCTATACATTTAGTATAATCTTTTTTAATCTTCCTTTTTCCATACACATGTCAATCGCACGTGTTTACAAGGTTTCCTTTCTTAGTTGCTGTTTTTTTGTATTTTTTGTAGACTTCCTTCCCACTGGTTAATCGTATCTTTGCTGTAAAGAGCGCACTAATGCAGCAAACACAGATACACTATTAACAAGTACCGGTGGAGTTATTATATTTCTGTAGTCTGATCTGGGTTTGAACCCACAACTCTTCAATCAGCTTACGCTCGAGGCGAATCATGCTAACCACTAGACTACTGTCACCAGCAATAATACGAAGCTCAGAAGCATCTCACAGAAATTAATCCAGAATACTGAAGTCATCAATTTCTAGCCCTACAAGCCACTGGCAGACAGTTCCAAACACGGGGATGATGATAACAAAACTCTACGAGGCGAGAGCAGATCAAGTTCATGAGGATCACAGAACAATGCAGCAGTTTGAGCATGTACCCTCAGATCCCGATTTCTCTTTCCGCAGTTGATCTAATCAATCAATCAATCAATCAATCAATCAATCGATATATTTACCCTTGGTGTAAACAGCCCGGTGGGTTTTATACAATGGTTCATTAAGAATGAAATGAATCGTGATCCAGCTACTCGAGATCGACAATAGACATTGAAGAATCCAAAATCAATCAATCAATTGATATTGATAAAGTGAATAACTTTACAGCAACACTGAATGAACAATGGAGTCAACTAGCCTGGCAGCCATAGGCCACAATCAATGTGTGATTCGAGATCTCCAGTCTGGTATTTAATTGATCAATCAGTCAATTGCATAGAAATTCATGGACCACATGACTACAAAATCTATTATTCACGTCCTCTTATCTGCGTTAGTCGGCTCATACGTGTGCGCAGTATATCGGTTTACAAAACTAAAATAACAATAATTAGAATTTTATGCTGTGGTGCTTCATTATTGGCAGTGTAAATGACAACTTGCTTTACTATTAGAAAAAGGAAATTGTTATAAATTTACAAATAGAACGAGAGAGAGAGGGAGAGAGAGAGAGACAGACAGACAGTCAGAGAGAGAGAGAGAGAGAGAGAGAGCGAGCGAGAGAGAGAGAGGGAAAGAAGGTGGAAGGGAGTGAGAGAAAACTAGGCCGGCTCTATCAAAGTCAGCGCTTGATCTTGATTAGTCAGGCCTAGTTAAGCCAGTTTTCTTAGTCCGTTAGTTTAGTGGTTTAGTTAATCCCGTTCTTTATTATTATCAGGCTATGCTCGAAAGCCTTGTTGCAGGCTTAGTCCTGATTATCAAAAACCTACAGGCCTGAACATTGTAACAGAATCTCTGGACAGAATCTCACATCTGATACTTATTATGCACTGCTTGACATAAAATGAAAATACACATTGACATCTCAGAGAGCATCCTTAAAGATATATATACTCCACTAATTAAAGAATATTCAGATAAACTGTAAACAACTGATACATTAATCATCCATTCAGCTTAATTTTAACTATTGCACAACATTAATTTTGCCATGACAAACTCATAGCCTAATAATAAATCGTCCTGAATTGTAATGCCACCGCAACACATAATATCAATAGCATGTATTCAAGATAAATTATGGGTTGTAAGATGATGTTCCATTGCCTTAGGTGGTGATCCATTTCTTACTATTATTATCGGCAATCTTTTGATCCAACCAATCAGTCACTATGGATTATATGACCCCTCTCAAATATCTATCACAATAATCAAAATTATAACAATCAATCAATCAATACGGGTTTAACGTCCGTATCATTAGCTGACGACGATATCAAGGACGTCAGATGATTATCAGATCAAATGATCTAATAAAATAGTAATAATCCACTCTTTGACAACATAAAATAGAAGAAGAGCTGTATTACAAACTTTGACTATTTGGCTCTGGTAGATTCTCACGCGCCACTAAATGCATGACTGTAGTTCTACCGGTAGCAAGCTGAAGACCTGACACCATAGAAAACATAAAACACATTCATTTGCAATGTATTAAAGCTAACTGTAATCTAACTAGAAGGTGTGTTGATCTACCTCATGTGAAACATTCATGTGTTAATACCACTAAATAGAAAATAATGGTAGCATGCTTGAGTGATTAACACGAGACCACAGGTTCGATCCCCAGCCGGGTCAGTCTCTACAGTATCCTTGTAGTGTGAAAAATGACGCCACACTTAGCACAGTTGCGAGTAGAAGTTTTTCGACAAATAAGTTGCAATTTGAAACCTGAGGTTCAAACTAAAAGAAGCCAAAACTTTAAAAAGAGCTAGGTATAGGCTTATGGTACTCTAAGACACTCTCTCTCTCAGTGCACTGCCTAACGGCAGGTCCATACCATATAACTGTAGAGCTTGTATGCCATATTTTCTTGAAGATGATTTTGTTTCTGAGGGATCTCCTTTACCAGTGACTGCATTAGTCGGTTCTACGAAAACGTGCAGCTTTCGATTGGTCTATTCTTATGTTTGCCGGATCCAGCACGGCTGAGAACTAGGCTAAAGTAATTCTGAAGACCTTGAAACCATAATTATGTAGGCTACAGCCTATACTTGCCCCAAAAATCTACTAATTATTAAACGAGTAGAATAAGGCAACTCGTATTTATAAGACAACTCCCCTTTGGATATCAATCAATAGTGGGTTGGGTGGCTTAGTCAACATTACTTGGTAGGACTTGTCATATATGAGGGGTACGGTTGTCATGACTGCACATGGCTCTAACTGTCACAACTGTCAGAAAATGCAAATCTTTAACAAAATTAACTCAGAAAGTAACATGTTACCAACAAATAAAAATAGCCCAATAAATATAAAACTATATTTAAATAAATCTAAATATTGACAAATAAGCCACTCAATTTTCATGCTTGCAGCGATGTAGCCTACCACATCAATTGTGGCCTTTGACTTCTAACTTGACACTCTACTGTTTAGTTAGCACGCTCGATTCTTTAGTCGCTCAAATTTCAGATTTGCAGAGGCCTTGCCACATCGGTTGTGGCGTATTGCAGGCCAGGCTGCTCTACTCCTCACTGTTCAGAGTGCTTCTGAGACTCAGTTAAGACTGAGCCACATAAAAGCCGCTGATGATTGATAGATCATTATGAATGAGCAGGCCTACCAGAACGTCAAATAAATATAACAAGCAATAACAAATAGACTGCTGCCATTGAGAAATGAATTATTCAAATTAAGATTCAACGTCCAATTCTTCACCCAAAGTCGATGTCAGGGACGCCAAATATAGCTAGATAACTGGGCTACCTCTTAGCGCGAGACCCCTTTGTTTCTAATTTATATTGTGAATTGAATGTGTTTTGTATTTACATAACTTTTGAACTTTTACTGTGTTTTAATTTTAGGGTATTTACATAACATTTTAAAATTGTACTAACCACATAATGTAACGTTGCCATGTAGAAATCTTCCTTGATAGATAAGTCGTAGGATATTAGTGGCAGGATACTGCTCGTCGTGCCAGTCTATCAATGATACAAACATTATATTTACTATGATATTTATTAATCATCAATCAATCGATCAATCAATAAATCAATCAATCAATCAATCAATCTCCATGAGTACAGTGAATGGGCGTGCTGCTCAGGTCATCAAATTTCGTTTTAATAAATGGCTACACCTCTGAAAAATTTGTCAGATCTTTTTTTGCCTCAGATTGAGCAAAACAAATTGTCCGATTGGGGGGGGGGGGGGGGGGGGGCGGACATTATCCAACCATCCCTGTCTACTGGCCTGAAAAGTGCATGTAAACAAGCTAGTAGTATAAAATCTAACTTTACAAAAATAGTCTAGGCCTACTGCAGTCATAGAAAGAAAATAGAGCAATTCATTTGATCTTAGTAGGCTAACATAAAGCATAATTTTAAATTTCAAATTTAATTTAATACCTTTCCTTCAATAGGATTCAACATATATTTATGACTTGAAAGCCAAATTTATTCAGGTCGATCAACGCCATCATGCCTTTGGAAAACGCTGAGTTAGAGGATTTAACTTAAGAATAAAAAGTGGCTAATACATTATGTTTATGGCTAATCATGTTTATGGCTAATCATGTTCATGACTATGGCTAATCATGTTCTTGGCTAATAATGTTCTTGGCCAATCTTGTTCTTAGTTTATCATGTTCATGGCTAATCATGTTCCACGCTAATCATGCTCTAATTCAAAGTTTCACAAACTTCATGGGGTCGCGACCCACTAAGAAATTTTTTCAGGTGCGATCCACTATGACTTTATTGCCATAGTTCTCATTGTTTTCATGTGTCTCAGTATGATTACTAATTGATTAGCGGAATCAATTAGTATTATCTATAAGTAGGCTAGTCTTAACTGCAATACCGTTATAGTTACAGTGTATTACACACTGAATCCGTATGACTTTCAATAACATCACATACAGGGTGCGTAAAAAAAGTGGACCCC
>JAQFZF010001674.1:0-13605 GCA_034695365.1 Enchytraeus norvegicus | reverse complement strand
AAACCTACCATACTAACTGTGAGTAGCAATCAATCAATCAAGCAATCAATCAATATAGCAATCAATACGTTAATCAATGAATTAGTCGCTCAAAACTAAAGATAACTAACTAATGTTTAGCACTAAATAGAATGCGATAATTTGTTTAATTCTCATCATATATCAATTATAAATAATTAACATCGTCATAACCGACTGTGTTAGAATATATAAGACTACAGCAAATAGTCAACTGATTGCTCTTCGATGTGTTGATAAAAAATATTAATTTTCATAATGTTAAATAGAGCGAGACTACTTACTGATTGATTGATTTCGCGACTGATGACAACTTTTATCGATTGATTAGTAGATGAAATTAAGATTAATTAAGCATTAAATTAATTCATTGACTTATTGATCAATCAATCAATAAATCAATCAGTAAATCAATCAATCAATCAATCAGTTGATGGCTGATTATTGATATCTGTGTTTCAGATAGTGGGTCTGGTGAGCACCCTGTTCTTTCTGTTGATGGGGTTCAACAACCCGCTACAACCAGACGTCAGGGCAGACTGTAAGTGCACCAAGAGTTACCCCTCCCAATAAACTAAATACATGTGAGCACCCAGAGCCGCCAGCTTAGCCTACAGCACTGCAGACAAATAGGGCTTCATATGGGCATCATATGGGCACTAAATGGGCATCATAATCGGTATCGGATTGATCCCATCTTTGCTAGGCAAACCGTCGTGATTTAGTTGTCGTCCGATCTCTAACTACAAGAGCTGGTGGGCGTTGTTATACAGTGTCTGCTAATAGAATTTGGAACAGCCTGCCCTTTAGTCTTCGTAGCAATGAACTTTCATTATGGAAACTTTAAATCAAAACTTAAACTCATCTATATATTTAACTCAGCCCAGCAACGAAGCGATTTTGAGACATTGTTAAGATACGTCATACAAAGGCTTCTTGATGATTGATCATTGATCAAGTGAACATCGAATGATCAACTGAGCATCATAATAATTATGAGATGGGCATCATATGGGCATCATATGGGCATCATAAAGGCCTACGGAAGAGATATCGGTGTATTCGCGTGGAGCCCGTGGTGGTTCCGAAATATTTGAGAATAGACTGCACGAGAACTGCACGTGATGGCAAAAGGCGATAAAAGCAGATGAGCCGAGTGGTCTGGGCCATGATTTCTGTTATCCTCAAATTTCAGACTAGTACAGGTGCAGCCACATCGGTTCAATCAATCAATCAATCAAAGGCTATTATACAGCGCACTCTTAACTTTGTCTCAGAAGCGTTTTATACAGTGAAGGGCAGAGTAGCCTAACCTACCATACTTATGCCACAACAGATGTGTCAGGACCTCTGCAAATCTGGAATTTGAGCGACCAAAAGGTCAAGTTCACAGAAGTCACGACGCACACCACTCAGCCCTCCACTGCAGCATCTGCGTTAGTCGCCCATTACGAAAGGTGCAGTCTTCGGTTGGTCTAAAATAAATTCTCTGGTTTCTCGGAATCAACACGGTTGTGGACCATGGCTGGCTAGGTAACCCTGTAAACACGTCCTTTTGACCTATATGGAATAGGAAAGACTAAAAAAATAACAAAATAGAAATAAACATTAATACGACTTATCAGAGTTTTAACAAAGAATTGTTTATTAAGCTATGAAGACAACATTAGGTCTTTCAAGTAGCGTAATTACATGCAACCCAATTACTAAATGTCCCGGCTGGATAGCTGAGTTGGCAGCAAGCTTGCCCGATAAGCAGGAGGTCACGGGTTCGATTCCAAGTCGTGCCTAGCTGTCTCTGACAGTACCCTTGGATGCGGGAACAGACTTTAAGCTGCGTCAAAGAAAGAAAATAGTCTAGCATGCCAAAGTACACAACCGAAGTGACACGACCTCTGCAAGTCTAGAATTTGAGCGACCTATATAATATCTGTCCCGTGTTGGATCCGAGATATTTGAGAATAGTCCAATCGATAACTACACTTGTTTCGTAAGAGCCGACTAACGCAGATACTGAGGAAGGCAATGGAAAACCACCTCAGAAACCTATATTTTCCTTGAACAAAGGCATCATTTTAGGTGGAAAAGGCAGAGCCTTTGTGATGAGACGGACTTACTGTTGGTCGATGGTGTGCTAATTAAAGAGCGAGATAATTGATTGCGTGTATGAATTTTTTTCCTTGGACCTGCCACGTGCAGAGCACTAGATAGGTAGATAGATAGATATAATATCTAATGCAAATAAGACATGGCGCAAAGAAACTCTCACCCCTTCACTGTAATATTTGTGTTAGTGGCCTCCTTACAATTCTTTGCAGCATCATGCTTCACCTTCACAGGTTACAGAATACGCCAGCTGTCTATTTACAAAGCGTTTCGATGGTGAACAGTGAGAATGTTGATCAATTAAGTCATAACTTCTAAGTTCTAATTAATTAATATCTTCATCAGGTTTACAGCATGATTAAGCAGTAAAAGTAAAGCTAAGAAATAATACACATCATCGTTCGCTATAAATGAACATTTCAGGCTAAACGTTGACATTCGGTGGCTTAACAATACTTTCTCAGCCGAGTTTTACGTCGGTGTCGCCAACCCAAGTAACCATCGCAGACGGCTCAATCGCGACCTCAGTGCCCTACCCATATGAAAGGAGTTGAAGTTCTTGAGTCAGTACGCCCGATCAGCAAAATATCACTCGGAAATATTGCTGAGTGTAGTACTATGGTTCCATTAAACTTTCGTAGAAGCCGACTAACGCAGTCGATGTTGATGCCAACGGGAAACCACTCAAATACTACTAATTTGCCATGAATATTGGCGTCATGTTAGATATAGTAACGACAACGCCTTTGTTCTGAGATCATGATCATCTTTTGGCATTGGTTAAATTTTCTGAGTCGAGTTTTACGCCCAAATCGCCACCTGAAGTTAACATCGTAGACGACCCGATGTATATATATGTGAAATTAATTAGTTTTAATTAATTAATTTATTAGACAAGAAGCAAACTAATTAGCGACAACAACAGCCAGAAAGTAAATGAGAAGTGAAGGAGTTTTCTTTGGTTAATTATAGATGATACATTGTGATTATTATATGATCAGCCTCTTCAACCCTGCTGATGACTCATCAATGACTGCTGAAGATGATCTCAAGCGTGATTTACGTTCGCCTAATCAAACACTTCCGGTCATTGAGTGATAATAAAAAGCAAACAGTCTCGACGTTGTTAATTAAAACGATAATTAAAGGTGTAAATCAATCGCTTCATCAGAAGCAGGTCTGTGCTGAAATATAAATATTATAGGAGAATTAGGATCTGCTAGAGATCAGAGAATACTGGACGTGTTAGCGGAGAATAATTTCATCAGTGTAACAGAATTGAGTCAGGTAGGAGTCTCATATGAGAATATATATATATGATACATCGGTTAAGTGTTCGATTCCAGAGGTTCACTGTTAGAATTTCAGGGATATCCCGTCACTGATGTTTCCATTAGCCCGTGAAACTAACGATAAATGTGACTTTAGCTTTTTAACATTAGCCTTGAAATAAATAGTCTGGCCTCTGACAAAAATGAAACATTGGATATCATCTGTCACACGATGTTGTAGTTAGCCCATTTATTAATTCAACAAATTTCGCAGGAAAAGAAATGTATAGATAGTATTCATATGAGGAGACTGGAAAGTATAAAGACAATATTTATATTTTATCACAGAAAGTCAGCAGCCAGTTTCAGTTATGATATTAATTTGACTGACCATAATAATGGTTTGTGGATAATTGGCCATTCTGACAAATATTAACTTCCTGTTAGTGAATCGTAAATCATTGATGCAATAGATTATCTAGCTATATTATAAGAAAATAATTCTGAAAATAAACAACCTTATTCCATACATCCAGAGATCTTATATAGACCAATATCCCAAATTCGAGAAATTATCTAAAAGCCAGAATGCCTAAAGCAAAACTGGAAAAGCCAACTAATCCAACTAAAGCAAGTGTGGAACAGGACGGTGCAAAGCTGAATCAGTTGAAAGTGGCTGGAGCTCCTGGAAAGAAGCTAACAAAAGCCAAGAAGAGTAAAATAGATCAAGAGGAAATTGAAATATGCTCGCTAGGGCAACCTAAGAAACTTTCTGATCAACCAAAGAAGACGTCAACTATGTCCTTCTCTCACAATCTCTTAAAGAACAGCTGTGGCAAGCAAAGAACATTGGACAAGCAGGAACCTCTAAACAGATCAAAGAGTTCAGTTCAAGCTCAGACGAGCATCAGGGTCAAATCTGCTATGGATGTCTCGACTATAGTAGACAATGAAATTCCCTTGCAAGACCTTATTGCTCCAACCGATGCTAGTCATTCAAGTGAAAAACTTCAGGAACTAAACGTCTCAAATCTGATGGATATAGTAGAATCATCCCCGGCATCATCCGCAGTCAACAACATAGAGGCCGAGCTGAGCGAGCCAATCATCGACTACACACGGTATGAAACTATGGAAGATGGAGGTGTTCGCTCCAAAGGAACCAGTAAAACAACCTCTACCACCCTGAGACCACCAAGTCCTGAGGTGACTGTGCGAGGTAGTCCAGTCTCAGAGAGAGGTTCATCCAGAGACAGGTTCAGGGTGGCTCAACAAGCAACGCTGGCCACTGTGAGGTTCAGTCAAGGTCGACAACATAATAGTAGTGGTGACAACGGATCTCCACCTCCATCTAATCTCAAGCCAGGCACAGCGGTGGGCAAGGCAATGATGATGGGTCTGGGTAAGGGCGGGGGTAAGAAGGGACGGAGGGCAAACATCCCAGACGACTTGAGGACCATGGATACCACACTAATACATGGTATAGCCAAGCCTCTGTTCTTCGTCATGAAGTTCTTTGGAATATTCTTCATCAGGAAGCCTGGTCAGAAAGCTAGGAAGAATCCACTGTTGGTCTGTATTCACAATTATGTTTACTTATTTCACAGCACTCGTATGTTCTAATATATTTACACATGTAGTATCTCTGACGCGACTGTGCTCACTATTATGTTAATATTGACGGTTCTACTCAACGACCTCTGCAGATTACAAGTTTGCTACTTACTCTTTTGTGTATGCAGATTGATAGTCCGACTTTTATTAATTATTGATCATTAATTCACGATCTAGACATTCGCCAGGTGCTGTTCTGGCTGTCACACTAATTTTAGCTTCGAATAGACGGCATACCCACAATATCGTTGACGAAGTCCTTTATTACTTCTAGTAGGCAAGAGTGCACTGAATAAAATATATGTTGTGTATATGAACAGGCGTATTTTCTGATAACCTGTGTTGTTCATATGAACAGGTGTATTCTCTGATAACTTGTGTTGTTCATATGAACAGGTGTATTCTCTGATAACCTGTGTTGTTCTACTGCTGAACTTTGCTCGCTCTATTGCCACATTCAGATTCGTGAGTGGGTTTAGCTATGTGCTGGCCTCTAAGATAGCCTGGGTGCTGCTGTGGTACGAGGGCTTGTCAAGGACCGCATTCTCCACATATCTATGGTACGTTATCATCATCATAAGTATTATTATGATAATCATCATCACAGGCAGCAGCATCTCCAATTGCCTAATTTCTAAGAAACACATCTTTGATTCAAACTGATTGACTTTAATTTTCCCGTGCTACTCCCGCAAACATGAGAAACTTGACATCTCATTTTCATCAATCGAAAATTGCAAGTGTGGTAAAAGGCGACTAACGCAGATGCCGCAGTGAAATGAAGAGTAGTCTACGCCACGACTTCTGTATATTTAACCCTTTGATCACTTAAATTTCAGATTTGCACAGGTCATGTCACATCAGTATGCGATTTGGTAGTTTTATAGAATTTTATTTCAACTATCGTTTTGTTAATAACTTGATTTGTTAATAAATAGCTTAATTGGCCTGATTAAATAAATTAAACCGATCTATTAAAAATAGATTTTTTGTTAGCTCCATTTAGGCATAATTGATTGACTGAGCGAGTGAGCAATGAAGTCAGTGCCTGAATAGAAAATCTATCAAAAGTCATGAATTTAATAATTTAACTTACTTTCAATCCTTAATGCATACTAAATTTAACGATTTTAATTGGCTTACTGATTTCCAGTACTTAATTACTGATTAATTAATGCTTTATTTATAATTATGTTCCTGACTAACTGATTGGTTGATTTATTTAACAAAGTAATTCTACTGATTGGTCCAATGTAGGTACAAGAAGAAAGGAGGATTTCAGGATTTATTCATAAGGATGGACTCGATGTTCTATTCAGACAACATTGTACCATACTGGCAGTCCATACGTAAAGCATGCTACTACCTGCTTGTTATCTCTCTGCTGGTTGTGATGGCGTGCACAGGTAGGCTCAAAATTAATTATGAATTATATTATAAATACAGGAACTTATATTACCTAAAGCTAGGCCTACGTATATTTGAAAGATTTTAACTTTGTATTACTACCAAACCGCTATTTTAATTAATATTTAATTTTTTTTATACAGCAAAGTGGATATTTTATGTTAAATCTATTGTCTAGTTTTAAAGTAATAGTACAGGTTTATATAATTTACACATGGACCTATATTTATTTTATATTATCTTGTAATAATTATTAATATGCATAACGAAAATGGTATTCTTAGAAACACCCTAATATTTTGCTTATGTTTGATACTTAGGTATGTTTGCTTGGGGACTGTTGGGAGGAAACCTGCAGCTGTCGGTGCTGTACAGCTCCTCGCTGCTGCCCTACCAGTCTCCAGCCACGAGCTACCTCCACCACATGGGCCGCAGCAGACCCACAGACGTCCACGGGGAGCTGGCCAGGCTGACCGCAGCAGCCATGGGCACCGGATCCCCACCTCCCACCTCCAATTGCAACACGGCGGCCGACTACGTGGTCAAGTCTTTCGTGCTGGTCATGGTTTTCTGGAACGGCTGCATCTCCATGCTCTTCATCTCGTTCTACATCGTCGCCTGCTATGTGCTGTACAAAGAGTTCGAGTACCTGGGCAGAACCTTTGAGATGAAGATTGGACCAGATGGTACTTTTAGCGATGATATCGATCGCTTTCGTATTATGCATCAAAACAGGTGAGTGTGTGAATAAATGAATTACTGGTTTAATGAATGAATTACAGCTTGAATGATTTGGCAATTGAACGATTATCTAATTAGTCCATGGGCCTATACATTATAACTTTAGCCGCTAGTTTCTGGCATCATTTTCTGTTGTCGCCGGATTTAAATGCTGTTAGTCTTCTAAAATAAATTATTTAAATCAAAATACCAAACGATAAGTTGAAGGATACGTAGGATACATAATCTCGACATCCTAAATGTCCAGATTAGCTGATCACATGCATTCTGATGCTGCTATATTATATTTCTGATTGACTTGTTTACTTCACATAGTTGTTTGATTGATTGAGATAGGAGTAAGATGGTATCTAGTGTGGACGACCTGTTCAAGTACTTCATAGCTAACTCCTACCTAGCAGAGATCCCTGCAGTGTGTCTGCTGGTGTACTGTCTGCTGCAGCCCAACAGCCCCACGTCTATCGTAGTCAGCCAAGCCTTCTGGCTCCTCTACTTCACCGTACAGACCTCTATAGTCTCTGTAGCAGCCATCGCTGTGAATGTTCAGGTAGTGTAGGAATACAATGTTATACTTGTAAAAACTGAGGCTAGAGAGGTATGGAAACGTTTTAGGCCACGGACTTGCCATTAGTAGGCAGTACACTGAGAGAGAGAGAGAGAGAGAGAGAGAGAGAGACAGAGAGAGAGAGAGAGAGAGAGAGAGATACATGTACACTGTTATCCAGTCTGTACCTTTATATTGAATGAATGAATATTCATTCTATACCTGGATATTGAATGAATGAATATTCATGCTTTAGCTGTGCATCGAAAATAAATATTAATCATGTAAGTAATGAATTAACACTTTAGTAGGCATACTGTTATTATAACAATTTAGTTGAAAAGTAGAATAATTAAACCAGGCGGAAGATATTGGATACGGTACGGTACAATTCTTATAATTGTGGGTTGTTTGCATGATTAAATTAATTGAATCGCGTAATTCCCTAAATAAAACTTTTATTTTCTCTCAGCATCTTTGTGTTTCAGGTGTTTGACTGGACCAGCGAGAGCCTCTGCTGGTTGAGATGTCCCTGATATCGTTGTCATGGTCAGACGATGAAATAAACCTTAAACCTTCATTGTATTGCAATGTATTGTGAACGTTTACCAATATTACCATAGTCTCGTCAAAGGTTTTACCTATCTGCAAGGTAAGCTGACAGTATTCTACATGTTTACCTTCATGATTGTGACCAGTGTTGACCCCTCAGCAATTCTGACATGATAACTGCGCTTGAGTAGACTAATTAATAGGCCCTATTGCTTGTGCTGTTGGGGACGTCCCTGATATAGAAATCAGATGATGAATCGGAAATAAGACACGTATTGTTGTATTTTATAGTAGACGTTTTCTCCGTTAAGTTTATCTTACTAAATTTGAACATAGGCCCATTCGTATTTTTAAATGTTTTTCAACATTCTTGTTATTTCTTATAGTAAGTTTGACGCCCGTTCAGTTGCCTAGACTAACTTTGAGCCGTATTCATTTGTGATGCAATATCTTAATCTTGAGTGATTTCAATAGTGAAATATTGTTCTTTAATCTGAGTTCGTGTTCACTTTGATTAACTAACCCAGTACAAATAAGACAACGGCGTTAAACAATACCAATGTGATGTTACAGGCGCACGTCATGCTGCGGAGTATTTACATGATCAAAGCCAGTAATGCCAGTGTAGAGAGACAGATGGAGGTTTGTACTTATCAGTTATAAACTTTCATTCGTCAAGAATGTGTCTATCATACTCTTTCTCTCCCTTCCTCTCTTTCTCTCTCTCTCTCTCTCTGCGCACTCCCTAACGGCAGGTCCATGGCATACAACTGTAGAGTTTGTATGCCATATTTTATTTGGACAATTTTGTTTTCTAATGGGTCTCCTTAACCTGTGACAGCGTTAGTCGGCTTCTACGCGCAGTTTTCGGTTGGTCTATTCTCATATTACCCTAATCCAACACGGTCTGTTGCTATTTATTTGATAGAAATTGAGAATAGTTTTAGAATATAAATCATCACTGGGTATTCAGATTGTTCCAGAAAGAGTACTAAGCTCAGGGAAAGGCTATAGTTGTCTTGGGGTATCTTTACCTATTGCCGCTATTATAATCGATCATTTTTCCCAAATTGTTCATTTTTGTGGTCAAGTCCCTGGTGCTGTTCATGGTGTTCTGGAGCTGCTGTATCTCAATGCTCTGCTGGAGCTGCTGTATCTCAATGCTCTACATCTCTTTTGTACATTGTAGAATGAGATAAGAGTTCCCAATCCCGGGATCCCGGCCAAAAAACGACAAGGATTCAATCCCGGGATTGAGTTTCTCAATCCCGGGATTTCGGGATTGAATTTCATTATTATTTAAGAAATATAAAGTGAAAATATGTTGTTAAGTCTACAAATAGGCCTATAAGTGTCATCCAATGCAAGATTTAAGTTCAATTTACTCAGTGGTTCATAGGTCTACATTAGCCTACCACAGTAAGTTCAGTAAACTAATAGGCCTAGACCTACTGTAAACAATGATATTGCAGCCTCGGAGTATGATGTCATCACGTATCACGGACCTTCACGGTGGCCTATAATATGTTGCGTAACTTGTATTCTAATTCGTAATAAAACGAAACAGTAGATTTCTTCATAATGATAGATTCAGTTCATAGCTAAAAAAATTTCACATTTGGATGATAACGAATATTAAATATATATAAAATAAATCTCTTCCCACCTTAGATCTGCTCGAAGAGACTTTCTTGCTTTTTAAAACGGACTTGCACTATTTTGGATCTCGCTTTCTCTTTCGGTATGTGTATTTGTAGGAATGATCTGGTAACCACCAGATCATTCTGTATGCTGTCTGTAGTTGCACATTCCGCTTGGGACGCCCCTGACATCGCCTTCGAGTGAGGAACCGGACGTTAAATCCTCATTGATTGATTGATAAGTATAAAATTTGGCGATAACTTCCGTAGGCCTATTAATTTTCTAATCTCTACTACAGGCTTACATGCATAATAATGTATAATTATTTGGTTAGTCTTTAGTAGGCTATATTTACTCGTTTATGTTGCAACAGATATACCAACCGTGTACTGAATTTGATGATTGATCTAATGATAAGTATTGATCATGAAGATTGATCTAACAATGCGGTAATTGATCGAAGATTTATGGATAGGCCCTGTATATAAACATATTCGTATTGTTCAGCTTGTAGACTACTATTATAGACCCTATATTTTTGTCAACAATGTGCGAATACATGTCGAATTCTTTACAGGCTTTGTCAATTCCCGAAATCCCGGGATTGAGCAGCGGGTTTCGGGATTGGGATCCCTAATCAGAACTGGCAGAACCTACGAACCTCACGGAACTTTTTAATCTTGATTAGAATCTAAATGGTCCCGAGGCAATGCGTTCCATTCCCTGAGTGCTCTGTTAGAGTCCCATCCCGCATGCACCCGTCACTGATGTAGCTTTTGGCCGCGAAACTGACGTTAAAATTGCCTTTAGCCTTCATCGGTTGATTACACATTATGTTAACAGATGACCATGTTTCTGAACAAGTTGACCGGGGCACCCATTGGTCTTACAGCCTGGGACATGTTTGTTATCAACAAACCTACCATACTAACTGTGAGTAAAATCAATCAATCAATAAATCAATAGATAAATCCAAAAATTAACGGAAAATATCCAATCACACACTAAGAACTAGTCAAGATCGGGAAACCACCTCTAAAGTCAAACTATTTTTCCTGAGGACATCAGATATTATCTTTTGCGTGGTAATGGGATAGCCTTTGTGATGAGACAAACTGTTGGTCAAGATTGTGCTCCTAACTTTGACAGAGACCGTAGAGAGAGAGAGAGAGAGAGAGAGCGCGAGAGAGAGAGAGAGAGAGAAAACGATTGTATTTAAATTATATTGATGATGATTGAAATGATATTGAAGAGGAGTCACGATAAAATTTAGCTGTATTGTATAATTGTACATTGTCTTGTACGAGTAGATAGCAGGAATACACGCTGTTCCTCCTCATGATGCAATTCAAGAACCAGATGTAGGCTATTGTATAACATTGTATTGTATTGTGTTGTATTGTAGATTGCTGGGATGGTATGCACGCTGTTCTTTCTCATGATGCAGTTCAAGAACCCGATGCAGACCGAGCCTATATCAGTGACTTGTAACTGTACACCTCCCAGCATGCCTCTCGACAATCTCACCAACATGTCCTTTCTACGTGCTTAACGTCTCACTAATATAATATACTGATGTCAATATATTTAAATATTTTAGTTTGGTTATATGTATTTATCATTGTGTTTATTTATATCTAATAATGTGTTTATATTTAGTATTTAACATTGTGTCTATTTTAAGGCCTACATTCACATTTTATTTCTACACTGTTTGGCATTGAGACCAAATACATGGTCATTTTCTAATACATAAGATCTCTCTCTCTCTCTCTCTCTCTCTCTGTCTCTCTCTCTCGCTCTCTCTCAATTCTGTCTATCCTTTGTTGAGCGTAGTATGATGAACACAGTCACATCCTTAAAAATGTAACAGTGATGGGTACGAGGAGATAATGTATATATTCCACGGCACAGATTTCATATGAGCATCAAAGTATCGAAGAGATTAAGATCTATGTTAAGGTGTAAGATTTAACGAATTCGCTGTCAATTCCAGTCCTAAGTCCACAGAGCACTATACTGCATGGTGGATAGTGTCTAATTGTTCCACTGTAGCGCCACATGTCTGATCTCTTCCAGCGTTCTCTCTAGCTCCACCTTGCTCTCCACACTCGCCACACCGATAAGCAGGTAGTGGTCTCTGTGGAAGACCCTCAGCAGTAGACCAGAGACCTCACAGACCCCGCCCAGCCAGGACCTGTTGCACTCTAGACACAGGGACCAGGCGGTGTCCAGGAGGCTCTGCCGTCGGTACACCCGACCTGAGAATGATATGAGGGTCGAGGTAGGCCTACTGATAACAACAAACAATGAAATATTTTTTGAATACTTTAAGAAGTTCAATAAAAAGTACGTCATAATTACACAAATTGCAATTTTAATCTACAAGTCTAAAAGTGATTGGCCTACCTGACATGAAGGAGGAGGCTAGAGTTGCTGAATAAAAATCCTATGCGATATGAACTCTGCAAGTCTGGGATAACACTTGTTGGTCTATCCTATCCATAGATTTCTTGATTTATTACGAAGTCAATGCTCCTATCAATTTGATCCCTTTGCAAGAAACCAATTGTCATTTTAAGACAGCCTGAGTATTGATAGCATAAGATGGCTTGACTCAAATATTGAGTAACCATAACATTTCATGTCAAAATAAAGAATACGCATGATGGACAGCTATCACTTGGTATAAGTAGTTAACTTTAAACTATCTGCATAGTAACATAGACGATAAACCACAATCTAGAGGATAGAGGATGCAGGGATACTGCAGGCCATAAGTTTATAACAAGTAATGTCACTTAATAAGTGACACAATATACTCCGGTATCTGGGAGATGGTCCCCACTAAATATTGTAATATTGGAACTTCCCATAACTGCATCATAACTGTTCCTGATATCATAATTATGAACCGGACGTTAAACCATTATTTGATTTGATTTTGATTTTTGATCATCTGAATTGTGCTGGACAATACAGCCTCAGAGTCCCATATCATGTATACTTGATGCTTGTTCATTCTGTATGCCAGATAGGTTTGTTGAAACAATAATCATAAGACCTCAGATGATAATACTATACCTCTGCTGTAGTAGTGATGCAGCTCGAGTAGTGTATTACAAAGATATCAAATAGCAATGGCCAGGAAAATTGGGGTATTGCATAGTTAGCTTAAAAGTAAAGGCAAACAAAACACTCATACCTCTGCTGTAATAGTGAGCCTAGTCTCCTCGCAACCCCAGGTTGTATCAGCTGTGCGAGGTCGTACAGCTCGTGGTCCAGGGGAGAGAATTCATCAGCAGCAGCCTGGAATGAGCTCCTCTGAGACCTGGCAGTAGGGACGCCGAATAGACCTAGGTGGAGTAAACCTTTATTAGTCCGCACTCTAGAGAGGAATGAGCTCCAGCTGAGCTCCAGTGGAGAGCGGTAGTCAGCTAAATGTAGGTATGAATGGCTTGAATACTGCATGGAAATAATCAATCAATCTGACAATCAATTTCACCGTCTGATGACTTTAGTAGTAGTGGCGGATCTTGGAAATTCGAGATGGGGGGGGGGGTGGTTGGGGTGGGGGGGATTTTTTGCAACAAAGGCAATAACATTTGATAAAATCTCTCTGTTCAGAATATTAAACGAATAGCAATGTGATTTTTGAAGATTAAACAAATCGAGGGACCCAGTGGCAATTATTGTTCAAAATCCTAAAGC
>JAQFZF010001673.1:0-13606 GCA_034695365.1 Enchytraeus norvegicus | reverse complement strand
AAAATCACAAAAACAGCAACTCAAGAAAGGAAACTAGCATGTGCGTATGTCATATGTGAAAATAAATACGATTAAAAAATAAGACTAAAGCAGAATATAGTGACATAAAAAGAAGGTGGAGTCTAATTACAATGGATAATACAACAGGCTATACAAAGCACAAGATGTGACTAGATTGCCTTTCAATTTCAATTTGTTTCATTTTATTTTGAAAGAGAAGCACTATGCAGTGTCAGATACTAAAACAGTTCTAATCCAAATTTCTTTATTAATTTGATCACTTCATAAACTGCACAAGATCGTTTTCAAGCAATGCGAGGGAAATCTTAAAAGTTTAAGAATACAATTTTTAGTTCATTCAAAATGACCCATGGCATTCATAGGTTTAAAATAAAATAATAAAATTTATATTTAAAATGCAGTATCATATGACTTCATGCTTAGTTATTCGCAGAGTGCGAGCAAACCTCTCAAGTAAAGAATCGATGAGTCTCTTGTCTATGATGTGTTCCTCAGGCTCCCATGAGTTGTATCTGTAACAACCACATGATCATGCACAAATCGTGCAGGGTGAGTTTTCGGTCAGGGAATTGCAACTAACTTTATGAACACATTTTACATGTAAAAATCGATAATAAAAATAAAATGTAAACTTCAGATCGAGGTTACCACCTGAGCGACAACCAGCCCTTATTACAATTAGTATTAAGGAAGTTGTAATAGTAATATTAGTAATTATGTACAATAATTAAAAAGTGTAGGAAACATATTTGAATTTAGACTTTACCTTATATACACTGTGTTTTTGATAACCGATAACATTTTTATATTTGTCATAAAATCGTCAATGGTGCACCGATCCCTGTAAAACTTAGCAGAAATGGAGAACAACCATTTCTAATGTATTCTGAAAAAATCCATTAATATATCTTTATAAACTAAAAAGTTCCTGACATATGAACATGAGAGGGGTCCAAGAAGAGCTTACCAGTATTGAATTATATGACGTCATATGGTTCCAGTTAACTAAATTGTAGTTAGTGAATTGATTCCTGTGAAAATTGCTAGCAATATTGAACAACGAATTATATCTCATGTCAGCAAATTTCATATGGATGTCTTTAAAACAAGAAAGTCATTGATATTTTAGTATGACGGTATAGGCAAATTGTGCAGTTTCATTACTGCATTCAGTGTTGAATAAACCTGCATCTTTCAATGCTTGCCTAACCGTATCATATTAAAATATCAATAACTCTCTTGTTTTTAAAGATATCCAAATGACATTTGGTGAAATTAGATAGAATTGGTTATTCTATATTACTGACAATTTTCACAGGAATCGGTTCACTAAATACAATTTAGTTAACCGCAATCATATGATGTCATTTAATTCAATACTGGTAAACAGTTCTTGGACCCCTCTCATGTTCATATGTTACTTTTTTGTTTGTAAAGATATATGAATGAAATTTTTCAGAATGTATTAGAAATGGGTTGTTCTCCATTTCTGCTAAATTGTACATGGATCGGTGTACTATTTACGATTTTATGACAAACATAAAAACGTTATATCGGTTATGAAAAACACAGTGTATATTTAACACAATAGGCTAAACGTTTTTAATTATTTCTTTAGCGTAACCTTGAAAAAATACAAATAATCTGTCAGCATGAAGATACAATTAATCCTCAGCCCTGCTGCTTCACAAAAATGTAGTAATGGCACCGAGGCAATGCGCTCCGGATCAATGGATGGCAAGTGGTGTGGAATCTAACCTCGGGTCAGTCAGCACATAATCACCTCAGAACCCATGGGCACTGGTGCGTATTGGTGCTTTGAAGATGAAATGTTAATAAAATATCTGAGCTAGCCACCAATTGCACATGTTCACAGTAAAGGTACAATGAATTACAGGGTGAAAGACATATACCAGCCAATGTGCTTGTAAAATAGTCTCTAAGACTGGGAGTCGGTCCATTACTATATATGTCATGGCATGTCTACTATAGAAATTGTTGTTGAATAAAAAGGATTAAAAAACTAATAACAATTATATAAGAAGAATTTTAAAGCTTCCATGAACATTAACCGCTAATTTTATATATTCTAAAACATGGGAGGGTCATTTACACCCTTAGAACTCAGCCTTATTTAAATAGATTAAACCTTGTAGCCTATCTCTTTTGAGACCAGGGTCTTTATAACCCAGTGCAGAATAATAACAACACCTTCAAGGAAGAGGTATCCTGATCACTGTTAAATTAATAGAATAAGATAGGCCTATATCACAACATATCGCACAACATAAAAGTATAGCTTACTTGCTGCTCCAGCCTTGCCACTTGACTAAATACTCTGCTTTATTCTAAAAAAAGAGAAATAACAAAGCAAATTTTATGTCAAAAATCGAGTATAATAATATAATATGTTCAGCGTGCATAGCCACAACTTTATAACATATATTATTATATATACTATATTGCATAGCCTGGAGTTGTTTATCAATCAAAGTCAATCAGACAATTTGTGAATCAATCAATGAGTCAGTACAACATAATATTGAATTCATCATATAGTGATGATATCAGGGACAGTTGCAGTGTATGGCATGTATACTATACTCAATTTAAAAGATATTTGAGATTAAACAAAGAAATATAAATCTCTTGCATGAACATTCCTCTGCTACGAAAATAACAAACAAGTGTGCCATGGTGATTGTTATTCATTTCACACAACAATAGGCTAATTCACTAATAATTTGGAATGTTAACGAATATATTTTAAAAATCAGCTTTGAAGAAATACCAGTTTTGGTTTACAAATACAAAACTGGTAAAACTTATCTGATAAATTTAAATTTAATTCCAGAGATATAGGCCTAACGTGGCAAGTGTGATTACGATAATGTCGATAAATCAATGTATTGTTGTCTGATCATACTCTTATTTAAAAATTATTTAGAAAGAGGCTATTTACTGTTCAATTACCAAATAAAGGCAAATATCCTAAATTAGATACCAGTTTCATAATTTAACCGACTACTGGTTTGACTAACAAGTACAGCATTACGGCCCCTACACATAATAACAATTATTGCTGTGGTAGACTCGTATCGCTAAATACATTGTTAATCGTAAGCTGTGCTAAAGAAAAAATGCAGTGTTTGACTTTCTAGGTCAGTTCACTTTGAATTTCTACATCAGTTATTAATAATTTCTATAAGCTATATATATATAAGCTATTAATAATTTATGTTATAAGCAATATAGGCTATTAATAATATAAATTGCAATTTACCTTTCTGAAGCGTCGTTTCAGAATGAGTTCTGCAGCATAAACCTGTTCTCCTACTTCTGTGAGCTCCATCACTACAGTAGGCCTAATTCAAGAGTATTTGTGCAGCGCCGATACCGGATTCAAATAGTGTTACTGGAAATCAACACCAAGAACAAACTTTAGTATAGGCCTAGTGATTCAAAACATTGTCAAAAATTTCATATCTATAGCTCCAAGAAAAATCAAAATTATCTATAATGGCAAATAAATTATCAAATATAATAAAGTCTGTATGATAAAATTTTATGTTTGAGAAGCAATGTGGTAGAGCCCATAGAACAGTTCAAATGTTGCAAAATTACAAGTTTATTACCGTAACTGATTTAGCCTATTAATAAACAGATCTAGAGTGAATGATAGACTAATTTGTTTACTTGCTAAATTGATTGATTGATTTATTGAATGATTGGACGGGTCAGGTGGCATGTTCCACAGATCACGCTTCGCAATTTCTTGCATTAACTTTAGCGCCTATATTTTTAGGATAACTTGGTCCATTAAGACCAAAAGTTAATACAACTAGCCTATTACTAGTATTTGTATATAGGAATCTCTGGGGTAAAATATCATAGAAATGGCCATTAACTTGTGAATTAATAGCATTAATTTAGATCAAGGACACGTGATCATTTCAGCTGAGTGGAAGGAGAAGACTGGCCGTTAAATACAGGTTAAAACAGGCTAAAAGGCCTACGTAGCCTGTACCTCATACTCGTCAAAAACACCCTAGGTAACCCTAATCACTACCACAACCGATGTGCCCTAACCCTAATAGATAGCCATCACTTGGTAAAATTGGAATCAAGGGGCCCTGGAATGCTAATGCCAATTCTTTTTCAAGGCCCTGGAACGCTTATGTTACTTTTTATCTGGGCCCCGGAACGTTGATGGCTTTTCTTACTGGACCCCGGAACGGCATTCCCCCGAAATTTAACCCTTGTATAGTGTATACAGAGTGAGTAAAAAAAAAATAACCCCCTAGCGAAATCTCAATAACTTTGTCAAAACTCGAGATTTTTAATAAATATTTTACAGAAGTCTGGAGGAGGATTCTTGATATCTACCCTCCAAATTTAGTCTAAAAATATTTAGAAATAAAAAAGTTATGTACAGCGTTTCTACAAATAAATTTTTAAAAAAAAATTAACAAAGCTTATTCAACAGGCATTCATTCTTTTAGTTATTTATTGTGGCTTTGAGGAGGGCCATTTGTTGTTGGTTCCGATTCTATTTGAGTAGTTGTTCAAAGTGACCGCCGTTTGTGTGAATGCACGCTTGTAACCTTTTCTGGAAGGCAAGTACAGCCAGGTCGATGGCCTCTTGTGGTAAGTCTTCCCAGATTTCCTCCAGCACAGTCGTGATTTTAGCCTTGTTGGTTGGGTTTAAAATGATTTTTTTTGTGCACACATGTTTGACATGTTATTTTTCCAGGGTGGTGCAAGTTTTGTTTTTTTTGCTCTCCATTCCTGATGGAGTGCTCCTAGCCTTTCAGAATTGAACACTTTGTACTGCTCAAGAATTTCTCCCCAGACGTGATAGTCGAGATGTATGTTGTCACATGAATTTGGTGGCCACTCCGAACCATGCTGCTCGATCCATTCTTGTGCAACCGCTATAGGAATAAGCTTTGTTAATTTGTTTTTTTTATATTTTTTCATAGAAACGCTGTAACTTTCTATTTCTAAATATTTTTCTACCAAATTTGCAAGGCAGATGTCAAAAATCCTCCTCATTTATTTAAAATGTTAAGTTTTGACAAAGTTATTGAGATTTCGTTGGGGGTTATTTTTTTGACTCACCCTGTATATACAGCGTGCGCCAAAAAAAGAACCCCCTACAAATTCTGCAATTAAATTTCGCCATCTGGGATATGTTTGTAATATAAATTTCGGTAATCCTTGACGGCGGTCGCAAATTATCATTACGATATTAGGGCTAGTGCCAGGGTGACAAATATTACGTTTAGGGTTAGACTAGGCCTAACAACACCCCAAACCCTACACTAACCCTAAATTAGCCTAAAAACGAACCCTAATCATAGCAAAATGCCCTTATTAAACGTCAGTTTTTTATAAATATAACAAAAGGTTTAGGTGATAGAATTCTGAAATTTGGTACACCTACTTGTATGGTCATTCTACGCTTTTGGTGTAAATTTCAAGAAAATTGGACGTGAATTGAAATTTTGGACTGCCGTTACCAGGATTACCTAAATTTCTAGGATCATTCGGGGTCAAATTTAACATCTTTGTGCCAAATTTCATTGAAATATTTGGTCTAGAAGCCAAGTTAAACGCTTATTGGTAATCCTGATAATGGCGGTCTCAAATTCAAATTCATGTCTGATTTTCTTGAAATATACACCAAAAGTGTAGAATGACCATACAATTAAATGTATCAAATTTCAAAAATTATATTACTTATACTTTTTGTTATATTCATAAATAACTTCCGTTTAATAAAAGGCTTTTTGTTAGGATTATGGTTCATTTTTCGGCTAATATAGGGTTAGTGTAGGGTTTGGGGTGGTGCTAGGGCTAGTCTAAACCTAACCCCAACCCCTACCCTAACCATAAAATAATATTTTTCACCAAACACCCTAACCCAAGAACTAACTAACATCACAATGATAATTTGTGACCGCCGTTACCAGGATTACCCGCTTTTTTTACATTACAACCCTACTTTTCACATTCGATATGCTGTGTATTATACTCTCGCTCAGAATGCTATAGTGTCAAAATGTGATGTGCAAAAAAGTGTATAACTTGGCTTCAGACCAAATATTTAAATGAAATTTGGTACATAGGTGTTAAATTAGACCCTGCCTGCTCCTAGAAATTGATATTAGAAACAAACTCAAGATGGCGAAAGTATTAGCAAAATTATTTTAAATAAACTCAATTTCATGGTTGATGTGTAAAAAGGTGAATAACTCGGCTGCTTGACCAAATAAGTCGATGAAATTTGATACGAATGTGTTAAATTGGACCCTGAATGATCCTACAAATTTAAAATTAAAAAGAATATCCAGATGGTGAAATTATTAACAAAATTCGTAGGGGGTTCTTTTTTTGGCGCATCCTGTAGGCTACATCTATTTATGCTGCAATAATGACTATGGAATATAAAACAATAAAAATGTGCTCGACTGCATGCCTGTCTTCAGTGGCTTTAAGGAGAAGTCAAAAAGTCAATCAATGAGGATTTAACAACAACAATGCATTAGCGTTCTACCGTCGTCTACGACGACATCGAGCATATTAAACCAACGCCAAATTTAAGGGCGATAAAATAGCATGTCCACTATATAGGTGCAAAGAAAATATCCAGATACCGGTCTAAGTAACGACAGATTTTCACCCGAAGGCGATGTCAGGATCGTCCCAGGCGGTATATGCAACTGTAGATTATTATTTCAGAAAATAACAGTAATAATCAATAATTAATCAGAAATTATTTCAATCCTAACATTAAATTTTATCGCAGTGCAGCTGCTGCAGCTGTGATCGTAAACATAAACATTGAACAGCTGGCTGAGCTGGGTAGCAGCTGAGGTCTCCACTTCTCTTTCTTGTTTAACTTATAAGCTGGGACTTGAACCCCAAAGATATGGATCCTGCTTCGTAGACAAAAAGTACTTTACTGACTGATCAACTTTATAATAGGCCTACATGTATGAAATATGGTATAACATATTATATTATTCTTATGCCCTCAAGTAATTTATTTATAACTTTAAATAAATTATAGTTAAATAAATTATCTTTTTTGATTTAGGCCTATGCATTACATTTTGTTTAGGCCTTTTATGTAAGCTTATTGATTGTGAATAACTATTTATAGATATATGTATTATAAAATGATAAATTTATGCTATGAAATTATGATAGTTAAGTATTGCATTGTATAATCGATGAAATTGTAAGTAGCCTAATTTTGATTGGATAAAAAAAATAATAATTCGTAAGTGGATAAAAGAATTCACAAGTGGGAAAGAAAAAAAGGAATTGAATTAATACATTAATTATAATACATGTATTTAGTTAAATTTGGGTCATTTGACGTTATTATGTTGATGTGCTATTTTAATTAGGTGAATTTAATTCTATAGTTACAGCAAGTTGTATGCTTAGGCCTATACAGTAGGCTACTTGGCCTAAATGTGTTGTTCCTGGCTGAATCATCAATGGATGTAACTAATTTAGTTAAGTGACCAGTGCTGAACCTTGTACTCTTTCAGCATTATTTTTGGCTTTGCTATTTGTTTACTAACTGCCCATAAAATAATACGTCCGGTCACTCACCCGAAGGCCATGTCAGGGACGTCTCAAGCAGACCATGCTACCAGCAGTTGATTATTGCATGCGGTATCTCCATCTTACAACATTGTGCGTGTGTCATGATGAAATTGTTATAATCAACTACTTCTTCTAAAGTGGTTATAATACTAAGTTATAATAATAGCTACTTATTAAGTCGTCCAAGCTCTGCCCCTCCTCTGAATTAAATGTTTAATGATATATTCAAGAGCAAGAGATGATAGCTAATTATGTACAGTATTATAATTGACAACATAAGTGAAAAAGCATCAAATTACATTAAATAGACCATTTTAATCCTACTCATCTGTTTTACCCCTACAGTACGACGACTATACCGAGGCTCGATAATTGTTATAAAAAAGTAATACAATGTAGGCCTACAATTATTGTACATATTAATGTTACAATATGCAATGCACTGTATAATTGTACACACTAACGTTACGATATGCAATACAATGTACAGTTGTACATATTATTGTTACATATTGTTTCGTTAGCTAATCTCTCATAGCGGCGGCGATGACAGCACTACGGAGTGTTCATAATATTGTGCCACATAATTATAATGCTAGGTGTTGATGTTCAACGCTGTTATAAGATTCTGAAATGAACAAAACAAACAGTAACAAATCAGTATTTAACGTTTGTTTTCTCATCACAAGGATGATGTCATCAGACTCTGACATCATCAAATGGATGATGTCAGAGTCTGACCCGACCCGGGATCGAGTCCCTACATAACAAACGAGTATTCTAACAAATAGTCCAGTCAAATGAAAAAGCATCTATAATGTTCTGATGCATTTAATAGGTTCAAACATGCATCACAACACAAATTTGTGTGTAACATTTGAGTATTATCGTATCCATGATGAAATCGAGCAAGTGTTAACATTTAGTACTACTGTTTTTTTATTATAAAATAAATCAATATAAAATAATAATATTATTTGTTAATTTATAATCTTTCCGGCTCATCATGGTCATTCAGTTCAGCTGAAACTGAAAACCTCACAACTGTAACATAATTATGTTAGCAGTACCGTAGGTGGATTGTTTGGAATGGTCTTGTGAAAATGCCTTGCGCTTCTGAACTTTATGTTAAACATATCTCATTATTATTATTATATTAGATTAGATTACAAATTAGCACATAATTTCTGCTGATAAATAATATACAGTCGTGTTAAAACAATTAAATTCTGACATTTTTTCTCGTTGATTTCACCCAAACAAATATTATTTATTTAAAATATTAAACATTATTTCGCATATTCTTATATCAACTAAACACTAGGATCACTAAATAAAAAGATACAATTAATCAGATGATAAAAATAATACAATTATTATTTTTATTAACAATTAATTAATTACTAATTAATCATCCAAATTACATATTTGATCAAGAATTAAAACAATCACTTAGAAACAATCACTCAATAAAATAATTCTAGAACAGATCAATTAAACAGTAAATCAATCAATCAATCAAACAATCTATAAATCAAATCAGTCCAACATACAGTAAATACATTAACAAATGTAATGTGCTAATGCATGACACAAAGTCGAACAATATAAATGCCTTTAGAGCTGGTCCACCCAATAGCAATATTTCAAGCATCAGTGCGACAAGAACAAAAATAAGACTCCACAAGAACAGAAATAAAATATGAGTTGGATAGTACTGAGTGAAACCTATCTACTATAAATCATATCTTAACCATGCTATGCTATAAGCTTATGTGTAATATTAAAATGCTAAATTTGATAAAAAAGATTAGATATCTGATCAATTTACACAAAATGTTATACACCCTGGTTCAATACAAAAGTAAGCCCAACTGTTTACGTCAATCATCATTAATTTATGTTTTGGTCAGGATATCTAAACCAAAAATCATTAAAACAAAAAAGTAAAAGTATGTGCATTGTGCATATTTTATGAATATAATAAAATATAGTTCAAGTTTTATAGTATGTTTATTGTATAAATATTGTTAAGAGTTTAGCTTATTTTATATTGAACCACAGTGTATAAGAGTTGGCAGTTCAAAGCAAAACTTATTGCATATTGTCTCACTCATAAATGAGAAACAAATCACCTTCATATATAATTTTTGGTACTTAAGAGATCAATGCTGGCGATCAATCAGTCAACAACTTATATATAGCACACTCTAAGTCTCAGCAGCGCCTTGAACAGTGAACGTGGAGTAGCCACATGCCACAACCTATGTGGCAAGCCCATTTAAAATGTGGAATTTGACCGACCAAAGGGTCAAGTTCACAAAAGTTCTTTGTGCAGACCACTCTGTTCGTCACTGCGTCATCCGCGTCAGTTGCCTCTAGCGCCACATGCAGTTTTCGGTTGGTCTGATTCTCTGGAGTCAACACGGGCTATGAGCGATGCAGTAAGTGATTGTGCAACAAAGTGGCTCAATCTCATTAACATGATTCAAATTCAGGCATATTCCATCATTGATAGCCCATGGTTAAGCACAATTAAATGTTAAATAATAATATTAATTGTTCACGATATATGCTAGATATGTAATCAATACACGAGAATTCAGATATTTAATCTGTGCATTCAAATAGAGCATGCTAATGCAAAATCTGTCATATCTCCAAGCAGTACAACTAAGTACAATCTGTCATTTCACCAAGTAGTACAGCAAGTACAACAAGTAAAAGGTTCAGCAAAGTAACAGAAGTCAGGCACAGCGAAATTACAACTAAGTATAATACAAGACAGCACTGTCTATCTTTAATTGATTGATTAATTATACATTTCCACATCCAGCAGCTACAAGGTACAATAAGATGACGAATAGATGAATGTCTGGAATGCAGCAGGTCTGTGTTACATGCATTTATTGATGTTACATGCATTTATTGAGCAGCATTGTAAGATGAGAGAGAGAGAGAGAGAGAGAGAGAGCGAGAGGGAGAGAGATCCGAGAGATCAAAATAATGACAGACGATCAACAACGAGATCGAGTGAGACAAGGGTGAGAGAGATTGAGAGAGAGCATTAGTTTAAAGGGATACTAGTGCGACTGATATCTAGCATCAGTGAAAGTGGATCCAGAGAAACAATAAAAGCAGACAAATGAGAGAATAAAAATGACTACAAATATTCAGCGTACTAGTTCAGTTACTCTTGGTGTTTTATTCATCAGCTAAACAGCTTAATCTCCAGGATTGTGACTTCATTAGCCAGCCAGTGATACATCTCTAATCCAGGACTGTTCACTAGTTAGACCTTTACTAAACAATATGTATACGTTGATTGCTGGATCACACACGTAACATACTGAGAGTATTAACTTAACTTAACATATTGACATGAATCCCATATTGACAACATAAAGACATGGCTGGATACTCAGTCCCATTTATATAATTCTGAATGGTTTTCCTGATTCTGGCATTATAGCATTCATCTTTTAAATTTGCATTAAACAGCCACTGCATTAGCTCACACTTACTTGTCCTAGCAATATCTAGTACACACCAGTCCGAACTTATTCAGTACAGTATTGATGAGCATAACACCACAGTGATAGAGTCTAAACAAAGAATTGGACCTGATTGCGTTGATGGTTGTCTCTCTCCGACAGTTTGCTTTGATAAGGAAACATGCGTTAAACTTAAGTAGTTATTTTAATATAAAATGAAACATCAGCAATCAATGTTGTCTGTGACTCCGTTGGAAGACAGTGTTGAGCCAAACTCACTCAACACGACTTGCTTCTGTCGAAAGTAAGCATCGAGTCTGGCTAGAGCATAGTCCTGCAACACAAGCAATACATTTATCAACAAATTCATTAAATAATCAGTCTCTAAATCGGTCAATCAATCAATTAGTAAATCAGTCCATAAAATCAATTCTTGTAGATATCCTTATTAGGATGCATAACGTAAAAACAAATATTTAAAGTCCAGATTCTCGCCCGGGGTCGAAGGTGAAGTTGGAGACGAATAGAATATTAGCCTTAAATTACGAGTAGAATAAAATGTCATATATAGCTTGAAAGCTTTCTTAAGAAGGGCAAGAAAAGCAGGTATCTATTTTAAAATTACTTCGTTCGACAACATGACATTGTGTGCCTCTGCCGACCGTAAGTTGTGCAATGGAATTCTTAGTTGTTAATGTTATGTGTTTATCCCTCTCTTAAATCGTAACATGTTAGCTCTTAGCTTTCAAGCTGACTTCGCCTTCCCCTACCCGAAATAAAATTTTAGTTAATTATTAGCAAGTGATTAATATTAATTATTAATTTGTAAGTTAACTCAAAATTCTCTAGGTTAATTATAGTTTACTTATGTTTTTTTAGTTTATAAGTATGATGTCAGGGACGTCGTGAACAACAACTAGTGGATGTACAGAATACATACGAGATAGCCGAACTGAATATCAGACATGTGAGCCTGTACGATGGCCCACAGGCCCCACAGGAAGTGTGAGGCGAGTGCGAATGTACTGATCTCCATCAGCATGAACTGCTCCTCTTCCATCCTGCCCTCCCCACTGCCCTGACCCACCAGCCCTGCAGTGGAGGGGTGAGCGGGGCCCCCCGGGTGGTAGATGTTGTGGGATGAGCCGTTGGATTCGTTACAGTCAGAGCTCCGATACTCCTTCAGGTAGGCTCGAATAAACACCAACTGATCGCAAACAAACAAAACATATAATATCTAACATCATTTTCAGATAGTAAACATCGATATCGTGTCATTTTGAGTTTAAAATATCAAACAGCATTTATTTCAGATGTGCGTAATTTTTTTATCATTTCAATTTTAAGTTATCTAAATAAATAGGTCTCTCTATATATTAGAGGTGTACTGTATACAGTATTTTATATATTTATTTGCTATAAACACCAAAAAGGGTTACACAACCCTGTACAAAAACTGTAAACCATACAAAGATAAATGGCAAGCACTACAAATCAATTTTAACAGTGAACTTCCTAAGGTGATCATTAAAAATGGAAAAAAATTAATTAAACAAACTAAAAATGCGAATCGATTAAGGTTAGAAAAGCAGTATAGAGAAAGTAAATACGGTATATCATAAATGAAAAAAAATTAAACAAACTAAAAATGTGAATCAATTAAAGGTTAGAAGAGCAGTATAGAAAAATAAAATATATTGTAAATAAAATCCTACTTGTTGCTCTCGCTTAGGATAATCCTCAAGTTTGGCTGTGAAGTACGGAGGACTGGGATGCTTGTAATCATAGCACCACTCACAAAAGTGATTGGCTATATCAAATCCTCTACAATCAATCAATAAAAAAGTTATAGTCTGCATCATCAATACTTGAAGCACCATATAATATAGAATTGATTGGCTATTAAAATTCTCTACAATCAATTTACCAACATTCAATAATATTTCTACACTATACTACTTTCTATACTACTTACAAAAGTGATTGGCAATACCAAATCTTCTGTATTAAACAACAACCAGAATTACTCTCAACCACCGGAGTAAATGTGTAGATGAGGACTTGTAGGCCTACTGGTAAATGTTTCTGCGACCAGCCTAGACGATAGGACACTTCGCTGACAAAAGGGAGCTTATTTGGTTTACAGTCCGTCTATGACAGTTACTTAATCCTGTGATATGAAAACAGACTTGAACCTTTCCAGCTTATCTTATAAAGTCTGATAATTAAGCAGATATGAAGAGAGACCTATAGTTGTAGCTGGCGTACTCAAAGTCTATTGGTTGTAGTTGCCAGCCGTGGCCGTCGTTCAGCCCATCGCTCTCTGGGTCCTCAATGTACAGAATGTTTCCTGTGTACAACAACAACAACAGTTATAATATTCTACTCCAGACAACACAACAACAACAACAACAGTTATTATATTCTACTCCAGACAACACAACAACAACAACAACAGTTATAATATT
>JAQFZF010001672.1:0-13609 GCA_034695365.1 Enchytraeus norvegicus | reverse complement strand
TCGCTCTGCTACAGCAGACCTACAGGCCAGACTTTGATCGAAGCACATGACTATGACTCACACACAGATACTGTCATGTGACGAAGACATAGACAACCAACTGGAGCATTGTAGTCTCAAACATTATACTGTATCACTGCTTCATTGTTACGCGTAACGCGTAACGCGGTAAGGCGTAAAACGGTTTAAGGGAATTATTATATAGGATAACGAGTGTTACACGGATTGACATGTACCTACATGTATTTAATGAATGGTTGATGAGCTGAACGATTGATTATGTCTTTATTGATGTACTGATTGAATGATTCATGCATTGCTGAATTGATTGAACGATTGATTGATCGATTGATAGATTTGTTTCTTAGTTGATTGATTGTTCAATTTATAATGTTGCAGAGGTGACTGTTATGGGATCATAAGAGTCACCTCTGCACCATTTATAAATTGAACAATAATACTTGGGTTACAATATACCCCAGACAATAGTAGACATTCCTATGCAACTTTTTTGAGACAATACTAAATCAGACGGCTCCTAAATAACTGTACGTCATTTTTAACTACTGATAGTAAGAAAAATGAAATAAAACTACAAAATCGTAACACTACATACAACTACCACAGTTAGCATGCGAGAATGTATAATAAAACTATTTGAAAAACCATACTGATACTTATATGAGCTCAGGCATCAAAGTTATTATGTCCTGTTATGCTTATTTAATAATAATAATTTTTAAATGTGTCAAAGTGCTTCTGACTTCAACCCTGTTTTATGCATTGTAAAAGATTACTCTACTAGGTCTCCCTTTTTATTAATTTTAATTTATTTGACTACCACTAAATTACTTTTTTTATAACTTAATTCTATTCCGTTAAACGAAGATCTCCACTGATGATATTCTTAACAGATTTAGTCCATCAATAATAGACCAATGCAAATAATAATAATAATAATTAAATGCTTTTTTTATCTATACTTCTTTTTTAACGTATTAAAATCAACTTTATCATATTTTATAGCCCAGGGTCGTTTACCACCCTGGGCATTTAAAAATAAAAAATAAAAATAATAAAGATTTAACATACGTCTCTTCAACCAGGGATGGAATCAGGGACGTCAATAATTATAATCAATATTAGGATCTTTCATGTGGCGACTCTTACATGTAACTAGATCCAGAAGTTCTTTGTGAGAATTAGTAGTTAAGCCTGCCAAAGGCCATAGCTGATGTTGCAGGACCTCAGCGTTATCTTACATTAAGAGTTCGAACTTACTTACTCACGAGGTCGGCCAGAAGTCCAATCTCTTACCAGATTTCAGAGAAGATCAATTTCACTTTTCGGGTAAGTTTTCGAAGATAATAATAATACTAGTAAAGGTTTAACGCTTGTTTACTCATCCATGACATCCACAACCATCCGTGCCAAAGGGTGCTGCAGCTGCACGGGGTTATAACTAGTTAACTGACCTGGGATGATGGGATCGAGTGCAGGATTCTTTAAGTTAATCACTTTCGTAGAAATAACCACTACATGTATATATCGATGCACTTGACTATAGCTTGCACTGAACCCCACCGGCATTCTGGTGTAATCTGGTGAACAATTTTGTGACATAAACCTGTTGACGGGAGTTCTAATCGGACTAATTAGTCAGCCTGCCACACTGGTTGTGGCAGTTGACTGCTTGCTATAGGATCTCCAGTGGTTTAATTGGAAATCAAGGGTCCTGGAACTGTTAAATGTTCAAGAGCCCCATTACATAGCTACGGGCCAAAGGTAGGACCGTGGAACGCTGATGGGTATTTGGCTGGTTCCTGTACGCCGTACGGCGTTCTCCCTCAATGAACCAATGAGGATCACTATTGTTCATAGAATATATCATTACTTTGGCGCTACATGTAGCGGCGCTAAAATACACTTCATGATTGATGTATTGATATGATTAAAAAACGTCTAGACGAAAGAAGAAGAAAAATGCAAGGATTCTAGACAAATAGAGATGGCGAAAGGCCCGGGTTCGGTGCCACAGTGCTCGAATTATGATTAAAGCTAATGCTAACGAGAAGGGGGCAATTTGCATTTTCTTCCATACTAACAATTGTGTGGCCAGGATGGATATTTCTATTTGTGAAGGTTTTCTTATATTCCAATGAAATGAAAAATGACTCGCAGTTCAAGATCAGGCGCTATATGTTAGCAAGCAATGTATGTTGAGAGCCAACTCTCTAAAGATATGAGTGAAGGTACCCCACAGATCAAAATTTACCAATTGGTTCCACCCATAGGTTTCGGAGCTGATCCCGGTTTTAAGCGCTTTCAGCGACCAACCTGAACCAAATAATTCGAGCACAGATAAAGGGCTAAGACCTGAAGGGGGCTAACGACCGAACATGTTTGCCCAGAGCTGCATGAACTCAGTCTTGTCGAGGTTACCATCCCGGTCCTGGTCGAACATCTGCATGAGAGAAACGGCCCGCTGCTCGTCAAACCCCATCATCTCCATAATAACTCCAACCACCTCGTCAGGACTCAACACCCCGTTACCGTCACGATCTAGTTGAGCAAATCTAGACGTGATCTCGTCGTTCCTATGTCAATCAATCAATTAATCAATTAATCAATACTCCGTTAACGTCACGTTACCGTCAAGGTCTGACTGAGCAAATCTAGACGTGATCTCGTCGTTCCTGTGTCAATCAATTAGTCAATCAGTTATTCAATCAATGAATTAGTCAGTCAATTAATCCTGGCAATTGATTAAAAATAGCCAATATACATAATACATGTATTTCAAAATATTGTCCACATGTGATTTTTGCTTGCAAGCGGGAATATACAGTACATGTAGATTGTAATATAATGTAATGTAAACTATTGATTAATTTAACTAGAAGACGGAAGAGATATTAGTTTCACATTATTATAGGTACGCTATTAGTTGTATTTATAACACAGTTCATTGCATGGTGATCATTATAAATCTCAAGCTACAAATGGAATATACATGTATGCCTATCATGTAGGCCTATATTCTTGTTAAACGTCGGTTTCATTTTCGAAGGATGATGTCAAGGACGTCGTCAGATATATAAGCCTAGATTTTAATTTCATTTCAAGATGATACATGTAGGTCGGAATGTCTTGATTCCAAAGTAGCTTAACACATTAGCCTTATTGTTAGGCTAATTTTACACATTCGCCTTCAGCTCTATTTTAAGAAACAACACATATAAAATAATAACAGCTTATTTGTAAGAAAGAATTTGATATTTCTCACGTGGCTTTGGCCTCTGCGTAGAAATCTGCGAATTCTTCGATATCTAGTTTTCCGTTGCTATCCCTGTCAAACTTCCTGAGGAGATTGACGACCTTTCCCTGTGGGAAGTTGAACGGTGGGTTTTGGAGTATGTAGGAGGCCTCGTCCAGCGTGATGTAACCATTGCCATCTCTGTCGTACTCCTTGAACTTAGGCACTAGTCGTACCTTCCTGTTAAATAAATGAATGAATGAATGGATGGAAGGATGGATGGATGGATGAATGGATGGATATATATATATATATCGATGGTGAGATTGAGAGATAGAATTGATTGATGGAAAGAAGAGTTTGAACGGGAGAATGGATAGAGGTGAGCAGCCCAATATAATCGAAAGATCGGAAATATTCTAGAAAACTGTGTTAGCCGATGATTTTAATTAAACCTTTACAAGGTCATCTTTATAACATGGAAATACCCTTTCAATCCTGTTTCATTTTAGCCAGATATCAAATTTAATTAGTGCGGAAGCGAACTTTCCGTTAGAATTAGTCGACCAGTGGTATTAGATAATGAAAATTTTTAAATTCACATACCAGCATGACCTGCTGGTATGTGAATCAATGACTAACACATTGTGTTAGTCAAATTACTAAACTCTACTCTCGAACTAAGCATTACTATTAGGGTTCTGATTAAATGATGTTGTTAATAAACAGGAACAAGTGATCGTTCTACCGCATTCCAAAAAAATGAATCGAATTCGGGCTAATGTTGTTTACGGTACCAGAATTTGGGGCATCTAGGAAATTAAAGGGGAGAGCGAGGGAGGCCAATAAAATCTAAAATAGCTAAAAGCTAAAAATCGAAAATAGTCAACATATTTCATAGAAAATTCCCAGATCGAGGATCGAGGTTGACCATGACCCCCCCCCCCATAAATTCACCCTTCGATACCAGGTGCTATAGACGGGGTGGGTGGACAATTTTATTTCAAGTTAGTTGGTGATTTGATCTAATCAACTTTATTTGAAATGTTTTAAATTTATATGTAGGCTACTGGGCTTCGAAAATTCCGACGAAATTAATTTTAACTTTAGTTGAAATTAGATCCTGATCTAGAAACAGCAGACCTACAATGCATGTCACAATATTCAATGCCAGGTATCCATCCGATAATATTTTCAGACAAGCCAAAATCAATATCATTTCAAAGATGAAAGTTTTTATGGCACTGATTTAGGTAATTTTCAAGAAAACAAAGATTAAGTGCTATTCTGTTATGCAATATAGGATTAATTTTATTATTTATTTTGATAACAAGTGACACTATGCCTAATAGCCTAAGTGTAGGGCACTGTAGGCCTATCATTGATGCTGATCAATGAAATCTATTCTCATATATTGAGTGGCGAGAGAATAGTGAGCTGGATAGAAGACTGTGAGTATGGTCCTGTAGGGATGTGGAACTTGGACCTGCCATTTGGCAGTGCACTAGAGAGAGATACTTGTGCATATTTATAAAGAACGTTAACAACCTTAACGCATTAGCTACTATGATCGTTTTTTATAAATAAAAAACGATATAGCCTACTAATGGTTATATGCAGGCTAAAGCATGTTTACTATTGTTAGTTCTCTTACAGTTAGTCCTAGAAATAATACTCTTCTTGACACCTCTTGATCTGCATGTATATCATACTGTAGATCAATAGGCTACTGCAACTTATGTTAATTAGTTACTATTATTATCAACGATCCTATTATCGACCGTGCTGTAATTAGTGCGTTCAACAGCTTTTGAGAGTATGATAATACTGTGTATTCTTTATCTCGATTGTTAAACAGTTCAGAACTATTTGTAGTACATTTGTGTATGTTTTTAAATAACAGAGTGTAGACCTATAGTCCTACAAAAAATTAAGTTACATTAATTCCAATTTCAGTTTAGACTCACATTTGTATTTACTGTCATTTACGGGGATCATACTTATTAGGGTAATATTAGCTATTAGTAATATTAATATTAGTTGATTTTAGAAGCAAAAACAGCACCGATGAGCACTTAATATAAATTTATTTTTCTTTCAGATTTTGCTTCACTTTTTGAAGACTTGCAGGCGAATTTAAATTATAGCTATTGAGGAATAATCTTCGGCTTCGGATTGCTTAGTAGGCTAAAGGCAACCATGAAGGCAGAAAATGTGACAAGGCGTATTGCTGATGCCTCGATCATAATAGGACGTAAGTATTTCTGCATGAAGACTGAAATATTTGAAATACTAGACTCATTTATTCTAAATTATTAAATTTAACATCTTGCAATTTTGTTAACAAAACAGATATCTGAATCGAAAGGAAATGTCAGAGACGTGGCATTAGTAATTGAGCGTGCAATCATTAACTTTTTAGGTTCTCTCTCTCTCTCTCTCTCTCTCTCTCTCTCTCTCTCTCTTTATCTAAATGCTAATGTAATTTTTCTACCTGAATTCTTTAATTAAAGTACGATAGGTCATTAAATTTAATCGATTCAGATACATCACGTGGTGACGTGGTCTAGTACTTAACAGTGCCGCTGTGAACCATGGAGGACGAGTTCAATACTCAGTATTGACAGCCGTCAAATTCAACATTGCAGCCTTTTTAGCAAGGTGTTTTACTCTCTATTACGAAGAGTAGGCCAATACAGTGATGGGCATCTAATTAAGTAAAAGTAAACTATTTTTATATAGGCCCAGTCGGTAGGCCTACGTACTTGCTAAGACACGCCACGCATGACTGCATAAGCTATAGCCGAATTCAGACACTGGAACATTAGTATAAATATTATCTAAAACATATAAATAAATAAAAGTTCATAGCTGTTAGGACTTTTAATCAGACTATTGAAATGTTGTTTTCAGTTACTGTGGCCCTGGTCTGGGCATTTGTCTGGGCTCAACCCGTTCGAAGAGGCTTCTACTGCAACGACACATCAATACAATATCCATACAGAAGTGATACAGTTACAATGCGCATGATTCTCGTTATGATGGTTCCAATACCATTCCTCTTGGTTTGTATAATAATTATTGTAGTTTGAATTATAACTCATATTAAATTAAATTTTATTTTGGTACTATTTTATCTATTGGTATTGGTATTATGTTGGTATTTTTATCTATCTTAATCTGTATTTATTTATTTATATGATAAATTTGTAGATTTTGTTATGCGATAATAATGCTATAGGTAATTTAGACCGGCAAACCGCAACCAATATTATTATTCCTAATATTGGGCCTACAATATGATGATTATAATTATTTTCCAAAACGATAGATCAACGAAGTCTAGAAAACTTTGAAGCTGCCGATTTCACAACAGCAGATTTCACAACGACATTTAACTAATTTAGGCTGGGAAAATAATGTTAACATGTTAACGATCAGAATAAAGAAATTATTCGACTAAGATTGCAATTTTTTTATTTTCATTGCCATTCACACAGATAATAGGTCGATTAGCAGCGCAACATAATAACAGTTAATTGTGGGATGATAAAAATGTAGGTCCCTAGGTTTTCTGCAGCACGTAGGCCTATGTATTTTGGTATCAAAGTTTCAAATTTTCTACCTTTTCTCACTATGGCCTATAACTCATTTCCATTTTTATAAGCGATGCAAATAAAATATTAAGTCCATATCTCAGACATCGCCTTAGGGTGAGGTGACTGGCGTTTAATCAACATTTTGTTGTAGAACAGTTTACTGTTTTGTATTTCATTGTATCGCATTTTGTCTGTGTTTGCAGCTAATATTTGTTGAGATGCTGTCCGCATTCGACGCCTCTAAATTCACGGACAGCAAGAAGTCAGATCATGTCCAGGAACTATGCGTAGAGGATTCTTCCTTCGCAATATCCGATGACGTTAAGATGACGTCAGAAACTGATCGGCGGAAGAATACATTTACTCGATCGACGGTGCTGCGACTTTGTATCATTGCGCTGCGGAATACAGCGCGGATCGGGTTATTGTTTTGGTTTGGTTTGATCATTACCATGGGAATCACTGAGGTTGGTAAACTGGGTGTTGGAAGACTTAGACCTCACTTCATGCACGTCTGCCGTCCTACAGGATACAACTGTTCCCAAGGGTCTGTATCAGTTTTGCTTATATATTTTATCAATTCTAATAAGATTAGTGATTGCTATAGTTGAATTTCAATACAATTGCTTTCCTTTTGGTCTAGGCCACTTTCAGTCTAATCGATAATAATGTAATCTGAGGTTTAAATAAAGTTAAAAGGCTCCTTGGGCGAGTGTTACACGAAACTGAAACTACTAGCGAAAGGTATTTTATGTCATGTTCTTTCTTTCTTTGACCAACGTGCCCTTGTAATAATAAGTCAACTTTGAGTAGATTATTATCCATTCTTCCAGTTCGCTGCTGTATACCTTCCAAAGTAAATGTCATGATTTAGTGTTCTATAATACCTACCGAGCCTGTATATAATTGTACATTTTCAAATTTTGTTTCCGTTTAATTGCACACCTGACAACCGCACATGGCTTTAATTTTGTGTGCCTTTTTCATCAAATGTCTATGATAAGTTGGGAATCTGGTATAATTAATGTATGTATTACTATGTATGAGCAGATATGTAACGGACTACCAATGTCAGAACGAGGACACGATGGGTGTTCAGCAAGCAAGAAAATCATTTCCATCCGGCCACGCTTCTGGGACAGCTTACGTTGCTCTGTTCCTAGCGGTTAGTCGTAACGGTATCTTGTTAATGTTCATCAGCGATGCACTAACATTTACAGTCTGTTTCCTCGTCTATGTGAGACATCAGGGACATCAAAATATTTTGTGAAGAGAACATTCTTCACCTCCTACTCGAGCTTCTCTTTCGAAGCACACTATCTGCACCACAGTCCATGTGTAGGCGTATACTGAATTATAGCCTTCAATATAACTTGGCACATCTGGTCCACTCTCTAGTTAGAAAATAATTATGACTGCCTCTTCATAAGCTGCTTGATTTTAATTTAATCCCTAAAGTTATACAGATCTATAATAAGCATGATACTTCAGTCAAACCTATCCTATATTAGCTAGAATTAGTCTTATTTTAGCTTTCCTTTTATATTGTATTGTAACGTTGTTGTTTTACACAGATGGCCACATATAGCACCGTATGCCTGTGTACAGAGCTATGGGTCTACTGCTCAAACCTCTATTCCAGGTCAACCCTGGGCTGCTTGATGTTGTCATGGACGATGGTAGCACTTTTGTTGTTGTTGTTGTACACAGATTCACATACATCGTCGTATGCCAGTGTACAGAGCAATGGGCGTACTGCTCAAGCCTTTACTACAAGTGGCGCTCCTGACGACGGCTTTCTTCTCTGGGCTCTCTCGTATCCCTGACAACAAACATCATCCCGGTGACGTCACAGTGGGCACAATCATAGGGGTCCTGTGTGCAATATGGCTGGTAGGTCCTGCCACTTATTACATCTATTTGTACACCCCTGGGTGGCTGGTTGGTCCTGCCACTTATAGCATCTAATTGTATCCAACTGTAATTGCATCTAACTGGGTGGCTGGTGGGTCCTGCCACTTACATGTATAGCATCTAATTGTATAACACTGGCTGGTGGGTCCTGCCAATTACATGTATAGCATCTAATTGTATAACACTGGCTGGTGGGTCCTGCCATTTATAGCATCTAATTGTATGACACTGGCTGGTGGGTCCTGCCACCTATTACATCTAATTGCAAGACCATGATGGCATGAGTGGTGGTCCTGCTACTTATTACATTATATTTGTATGACCCGGTTGAAAATTTTGATATACGAACGATAATTAGCGCTGATGCATAAAGAAGAGGTGTTGTTGTGTATCGGTCTATTATTAAATCTTTAGATTAACATTTATTCTAAACCTTACCGCTACCTTAACGACTACTGTAACCAAAGTAAAGCTCTAAATGCCAAAAAGAATTAAATTGAAAATAATTTTTACTTTAAATTGAATATTTGCTTAATTCATGCTTAGTGGACTGAACCGACTTATTAATGTTCGATATGTCAACGATTTATTGTCATACAGTAGCAGTTTAATTATAACTACTGTTGTTGTCATGATGATACTGTTAGTGTTGTTAAACTATATCATGCTTTCTCATACCGTTATTATTACATGTACTATTATGAGGTGTTCAAACACGTGTAAAGGTAATCTTTATTCTCTATTTCAGATGATGTCATGCCACAAACATGTCACATATCTCAAGTTCAACAGGAAGGAGATGAATAATAAATCCAGTAACGAAGTCGTTTAGATCTCAAGTGATGGCCGTGTGAGGATGCTGTGTGACATAAATAACTGAACTCAACAGAATCGAAAACGGAATCGGATTCTAATGCGATCCCAGAAAGGACTTGACAGTGTTTTAACTTACACGCAGTATTATTTAGCAAGAGTTTTGTGACATTAATAAGTACCTCAAGTGTAGTATCATTGTTTTGTTAAGATAAATTATGTGTGTAGTATAATCTTGTCAATACGCCTTAATATTAATGTATACTACTTGGTATACATCGATTGAGCGTCTGACTCTGGTTCCATAGCTTAACGATTCGAATCCCAGGGTTCGCCCATCACTGATGTAGCCGTCAGGCCGCGAAACTACGTTAAATTCCTATTTAGCCTCCTTATTGTTATCAGAAAAGTTTGAATGATCTTGAGAATTACAAGGCGGTATCTGAGTCTAAAGGCTAACCCTAAGGCTTAAACGTCTGTTTCGGATCCAAGGATATTGTCAGAGACGGACCCGTCTGGGACTCGAACTCGTGGCCTCCTTCTAGTTGCATTTAGAGCCAACATTGGAAAGTTATGAGCATTCTCGTTACTGCAATCGTATGGCGACTTTAGAGGTCATGCATTTGTTTCTACCTGTGATACGACATGTGATAAGTCGCCGTGGCGTGACGTCACCACTGTGTCCAGCCGAATATGGTAACTACGATTTCCCCGGTGAAAACTCAAGCATTTAATCTTCCATTGACATTATTTATTTCCATCATTGATACTCATGCTAGATTTAACATTCAATAGAAGTCGACAAATTGAAGCAGATTTATTTTTATACCTATTTAATAGCTTATTGTCATACAGATCGTAAAATGTTCTGAAGTCGAAGTTCATTTATTGAAGGCCCTTGAGTGCAGTAATTGTGAGATTTTGTAAGGAGAAGACCATGTGAAAGTACTAATGAACCTAAAGATTTTACTTAACTGCTAAGGTTATAAGTTAAAACAGGGTTTGATGTCACACCCCGCCCGTGAGCACCATCAGCGACGAGTCGAGTCAGCGCTCTAGTCACATAAAGTTGTTCAAGTGTGATAATAACCTACTGAGCAAAGCTTATGAAGATTTTATGTAATTTTTAAACTTTGAAGCATAAACTTTTAGCCATTGTATTAAAGCTTTGTTTCACGTGTTTGATCCTGCAAACATAAGAATGGACCTACCGAAAGCAGCACGTGTTTCGTAGAAACCGACTAACGCGGTCACTGTTTAAGGATCTCAGAAAGCAAGTTTTCTCCAAGAAAATATGAGATACAAACTCTGTTACAGTTATATGCCATGAACCTGCCGTTAGTTAGTGTACTGAGAGAGAGAGAGAGAGAGAGAGAGAGAGAGAGAGAGAGAGAGAGAGGGAAAGATTAAAACTTGAACAAAGTACAAGGAACAAGCTAGTCAACTGAAAAAATTACCTAAAATATCCTGAAAAAAAAGCTAAATTCTATATAATAATTCCCTTATCCCGTTACGCGTTACAACCTTACAGTGAAGCAGTGGCACAGTATAATGATTGAGACTACAATGTTCGGGTTGGTTGCCTATTGTCTGGATCATGACAGCATATGTTGGAGTCATTGTCCTGTGTGTGGGTCATTGTCTAGCCCGTAGGTCTGCTGCATATTATAAAGCCTTTTATCAAAGGCCTTTTCACTATTTAATAATAATCATTTTTAGGGAATAGGGGCCTATTAGGACTATTGCTAAGCAAGAATAAATAAATGTTTTGATAAGACAAAATTATTCTTTGAAATAATACTTATTACATTATTCTTTTGTATCACGACATTTCTTTTGTATCACGACGAGAAGTCTTAAATCTACGTCAACTTGCGCGTGACGTGTAGTTCGATAAAATTACATATCAAATGTAAACACATTGCAATACCGTACTAATGTTAACAGAAATTCGTCATTTTTATTAGCATTCAAGCTTGTAGATTTGTATTTTATATCAATGACTTGTAATGGCATTGATAAAACATTTGCATATCATTCAATAATCCTGGAGATATTATTTTATTTTGTAGTCCTATGTCCACTGTACAAATAACAGTAATTTACTATGCACTTTTATAAATTAGGCTACGTCCTTTCTTGCAGTTTCTTTCTAAATAACGATTTAGCGTTCGGTTCATCATCTGACGACGATGTATAGGCCACATAAGCCCCCAAGTAGCTGGATTACAGGAGCACTCCCAACATTTCTACGCCAGATAATGCGATGAGGCAATTGTCCTAACTACAGGGTTGTAATTTCTGTAGTTCCATTTCGATTAGTAATCTTAATTATTTTTAAATCGTTGCTGTGTGCTCTGTATAAGCTGCTGGGTGCTTCGGAGTGAAAGCCGTAATAAGCTTTAAATTAATCATTGTTACGGTGATTGCTCGATTGTGTTGAGCCGTCTTGAAGAGAAGCCATGTGGTTCTGAATCTTGACGTTGACCAATGACCACATACACATATCAACCTAATCCTAGTTGCTGTCAAATTTCCTTTTCGAGGCCTTCATAAGAAAATCACAATTTGAGTGCTAACTTGTTTATCATGACAGTGATTATGTTATAGGTCTACCATGCTGTGAGTTGACTTATAAGAAGGCCTTACATTGTAATATCTTAAACTAGTGTTCGTTAAACACTGTTATGGTAGTACAAAGCTACGTAATTACACAATATGTGCGATTAAACATAAATTGAGCAATGTAACTTGTTGGCTTTGCAGATAATTACATAGTTGATTCCAGTCGATACGAATAATGCAGGCGCCTCAGATAAGTGCCCTGCAACGAACAGGTGACAGTTGGAAATGTGGTCTATGCAAGAACGGTTTCCAGGTTCCTAAGCAGCTTCCGTGCGCCCACACTTTCTGTTTGGCCTGCCTGCAGAAAAACTCCCAGCAAGCGATCCTTGCTTCAACTTGTGCAACCTGCAACAACCCTTTCCACATTCCAGCTGGCGGATTGACTGAACTTCCAGCCAACATCTATGCAGAAGGTTTGATGGAATATGAAGCCGCTTTTAACGAAGCGAACAGACACAATGCAGGAAATAATGCGATGGACGAAGGAAATGAAGCCAGGGGAGCCATTATACATGCTGGAAGTCTGAACGAATGTGATATCTGTAAGAAGAACATCCCAACAATGGTTGACTCTACAGAAGTGGCCAGCACTTTCTGCCGTGATTGCAACCAGAACTTCTGTTCTAAGTGTCTCAACCTGCACTCAATGATGCTCGTCAGTGAGCCACACAAGCTCATCCAGTTGCTAAAGAAAGATGACGTCAACTCAGTGCGCTGTAGCTTCGAGAGAAGGTGTGACATGCACGGAGAGGAGCAGGAGCGATTCTACTGCTTCAAATGTGACATCCCGATATGTGAGCAATGCAGGACCGTCAATCACCAGGATCACAGGATATCTGAGGTCAAGGAAGCCAGTTCCGCTCTACGTATCCAACTTCTAACTATGGCTCTGAACATCAGAGAACGCTTGAACGTAGTGAATGAGGCACTAGAGGTGAGGACTAAGAAGACGGTGAAATTTCTGGAAGAAGTATATCGCCAAACTGAATCTGTGATTAAGATGGTGGAAGCCAACAACTGGTACGATGTACAGAACAAACTTCAGCCGAAAGAAATGCAAATATGTTTGGCTTATGGGCAGTCGTACCAAGTTGAGCTGCAGTTGAAGACAAAGAAGGAGCTACTGGAAAATCTGCTGAAAAAACTGGATGCCCTGAGGAAGAACGCATCTTCTTGCGAGATAATGTGCACAGCTAAGGATTATCTCAAGAACGCCGAGGAAGCTTTGAAATGGACAGACAACAGTACGGGAAACAGCAAAGATACTGTGACCTTTAAAGGTTAGTAAACTAACTGTATGTAACATAAGACTAACATAACTAATTACGTTAGCCTTAGATGAATTATTAGTATATGTAAATGAATGTTGACTTAATTGATATTGATATAGAGTGGTGCGATA
>JAQFZF010001671.1:0-13610 GCA_034695365.1 Enchytraeus norvegicus | reverse complement strand
TGACCTGGGATTTGAACCCGTGTCGCTTGATTCTGAGCCGAACACGTTATCCACTCGGCCATTACCCCATCGGCATTGTCAGGGACTCCTATCACGTCCTAACTCGACCATTGTAGTTATAATGGACTCTTGTATTACGGTGATGGCGGCTCTCCTCGCCTTTAGTACAGTGTGGATTATTTGAACGAAGATAAGTGTTGGGAGTCAATCTGTTCTTTTATTTGTGCAGCATTTGTTAGATATAACAATTTATTGTGAATGATTCGCTCAGGCATCTATAACTTTTACCGTAAGAGACGTAAAGCTAAGTTTGAAGCTCGGTTTTCTATCACAAGAAGACTATTGAAGACTCGGCTGAGATTCGAATCCATGACCTCGTTCTTATCAGCAGCGTGCTAACGATTAGGTCATCTAGACTAACTGGGATACTGCTGCTGCTATATTATAAAGGTATCTTAGGGGTGAGGGCACGAAGCAAGAGATACCGAGAGAAATATTAGACTGTATTTGGCGTTGTTGTTGTTGTTTTCAACACAGGGTGCCAGTCAGACAGCATCCAACCACTAGAACACTCCTGCAAATATACAAGCCGAAAGAGAAAGCGAGATCCAAAACAGTGCTAGTCCGTTATCCAAGGCAAGAAGGTCTGTTAGAACAGATCTAAGATGGAAAGAGATGAATTTTGAGCTTACCCTGGAAAGTAGTAATGCAAGTACAAGATGGCAAATCTTGTAGCAAAGAATTCCATAGTGTTGAAGCAGCATAGCTAAACGAGCGTCTGCCTATTTCAGTTCGAATGTCTGGCATTTTTAGAAGATTAGTGCCGGACGAACGAAGACTGTGTGTGGGTTGGTAGGATGATATTAGCTCAGATAGATAAGAAGGTTTAGCAAAGTCTAGTGTAGTTTCATCACTTGCTGTTGATTACTACTATTGCTATAATGCTATTAGCTCTTTCTGTCTCTAATTTATTCATAATCTTTATAACAACATATTTTGATGCCTTATCTTAGTACGATGTGTTTTGATAATAATTATGTGATTAGTATGTGTAGATGTGTTGCGGTGCAGTTTATTAGCGGAATTTGCTGTAATTGTATTATTTTCACTGGGACAGTGCATTTCTCGCAATGTAGTAGTGTAACATTGCAGTAGAAACACCTCAATAATGGTATAGAACGAAAATTTAATTTCTTGGTTAATTTGACTATGAATTTCATACATCTCATTTGAAAATGTTTTTCAAATCTATGGTATAGCCGTAAGCAAAGTTTGAAATAAAACTTGCAAGTAATAGAGAATATGAAGACTTGAAATATAATATTTAGATACCTACAGTCCTACACTCTTACATTGTTTGCCAGATTTGAATAGATTATTTGATTTGTTTCCAAAGCGTGCAGTAGACCTGCTTTATGCCCTCATCAATGCTGACATCGAGCACTATTATTTGTTATTACAGAAATGAAGTAAAATATAACATTTTGTCTTATTTTTAGACTTCTGTTATTCATACACCATGGTTGAAATCTGAAATCGAACAAGACTGTTGATAAAGTTCGCAATCCTCTACTCTACAGCAGTCACCCACCACGTACGGATTGTTTTGCATTAACCGACCAATGAAGGGATGGAGGGCTTTATTGACCGGTTATATCAATATTTTGCAAATCTGTACTACAAGTGATTAAACGCTGGCCGGTTACATTCGAGATGCTACTCTCTGATTGACGCAGACGGAAGTCAATCAATCAATGAGTCCGAGTCTGTTGCTTATGAGATATTCTAGCCGTGATGCTGAAATCTTATTTGGAGTGTCGAAGGGCACAGCTTCAACAGCTGTGCCACCTCGTAGTTTTGTATCTATAAGTCCAGGTGTGCAATGTAGAGCCCGGATTCAACACGTCCTCCGATCACGACATAAGCCACCATCCACCTGCGAAGATCCCATACGAGTAAGCTGGATGGTCTTCCAAGGTGGGTATTGTACTTAATCTGGCCGATGCAGGAGAAATAATTTAATATTTTAATCTAGACTCCGCTTTATTAGCGCCTCCAGACTGGATAACAATTTGTATCACATATTCCCGACCTTCCCAGCAAGAACCCTACTGTCAGCAGGGGTCTGAGCACTTCCATATGAGGCCCATCTCCCCTTGAAGTAGGCTGGGGCCGCATTGCAAAATGCGGTCCTGTGAGCTTCAGCTTTCAATGAGTGAAGGGAGAGAGTCGGCACCACGACCGGCATCCTGTGTAAGCAACAACAACTGTAGTGCCCCCACCACGTGCATCTTTATTGCCTCAGCAATAACGTCATTTCTCTGCTCTTAGGCTCCATCAGCGACGGGCCACACCCACAACCACGCGCCTATAAAACAAGGACTGGGCGCTTTTACCGCTGCTCTAACACCTCATCATTCCTCGTTCATGAGTTTAACGATAAACACAAAGTCAGATTATGCACCATCGACAGCAGGTAGGCCTACTGCTCGATGTTACACGGTAGCTCTCTGGCTCAGTTCTTAGCAGAGTTGGCACTTTTCGCCGAAGGTCCGGGTTCAATTCCCGGGTGATTCAATCAGAGAGTAGCATCTCGAATGCAACCGGTCAGCGTTTATACTACTTGTAGAGCAGATTAGCAAAATATTGATATAACCGGTTAATAAAGTCCTCCATCTCTTCATTGGTCGGTTAATGCAATACAATCAGTACGTGGGTGACTGCTGAAGAGCAGAGGATTACAAACTTTATCACAGATCCAATCGATCTATGATGCTATCGACTTTGCCGTTGCGTTAATGATTAATATGTCGACACGACATATTGCCGTATATATAGGGTAATGCTTGCAACAGTAAGTTATTCATTATCCTACTTATTTAATAAATCACACAAGCATCTATAACTTAGTAGCCTAAATAATTTTGATCATTTACTGCACTTACATCGCGGGATGTTATATCCTATATAACTATCTATCTATATAGATATATAGATATATATATAATGTTATGTTATGTACATTATATATATATATATATATATATATATATAGGGCGTACTCGTAGTATAGGCTAGCGTTTTATTCGCAAACTGCAGAGCTATATTACCAAATGTAATTTAGTTATACACGTCTCATTCTTTTTTCTTCACTTTTTAGGGCTAGGATTTGTGGTGGCACTGGTGGGATTGGGATTTTAACAAGATGTTGAGAATTGAGATGTGTATAAATATATTTCAATGGGCACTTTCCAGCGGAAAATGCACACAGCTATAGGGATCCCAATCCCGAAACCTGCCGCTCAATCCCGGGATTTCGGGATTGAGCAATTCTCAATCCCGGGATTGACGAAGCCTGTAAAGAAATCGACATGTATTCGCACATGTTTGACAGAGATATGGGGTCTGTAGTGGTCTACAAGCTGAAATAGGAATATGTTTCTATATAGGCCTATAGGGCCTATCCAAAAATATCAGATAAATCATTAAATCAATCTTCATGATATCAAGGCACTGGTTTTGTTATGGTTTTGTAACTATTGACAATTTGGCAGTAGCGTAATCTATGTTTCCACTAGACCAACTTATAGGCCTATCATTCCTTTATATTCCAATTGAGTAGAGTATAGACTTACTCGAACATCGTAATTCTCTTACATTAATCGGGGATTCTGGAGTAGGCTATTGGCCTAGCCTATGTGGATTACGCAGCACATTAGCCTATAGGCCACCGTGTAGGTCCGTGAATCGTGATGACATCTTTCTCCGAGGCTACAATATTATTGTTTACAGTCGGCTTAGGCCTATTAGTTACTGAACTTACTGTGGTAATGTAGGCCTATGAACCACTGAGTAAATTGAACTTAAATCTTACATTGGATCCCACAAATATTTGTAAATTAAACGACTTATTTTTAATTTTTATATTTCATTTAAAAAATCCAATCCCGGGATTGGGAAACTCAATCACGGGATTGAGTCCCGGTAGTTTTTGGGCCAGGATCCCGGGATTCGGGATCCCGGGATTGGGAACTCTACACAGCTAGCTTAAGTTGTCGACTCAATGAAGACAAGACTACTGTCTTGTCAGTGTTAAACTAGATTCAGCTAGCAGCCGAACTATTGGCTATAACAGAATGATAAAACAGTAAAATTATTTTTGTATAGCCTATTTCTCTATTCGCCCACTTTTAGGGAAGCATCAAATTACCTGTCAATCAAATATTCTGCAACAATTTAGTAGGCCTAACAGCCTATTATTAATTGAGAGGGTGAATAACCCGTAACAAATATGACTATTAATAGGCACACAGATCTGGCGTATCATCAGCTTATGCTCTGTCGGCTGGCGGTCTTGTCGTCAGAATTCTGACAATTGTAACCTGTCGGTTAAGTGTCCAACCCGGATTTGATTGGTTTAAAGTTCGAATCCCAGGATCGTCACCATCACTTACCGTCACCGTCACTGATGTAGCTTTCACTTATGTCAGTGAAATTTCACTGATGTCAGTGAAATTGTCGTTGAATTTGACTTTAGCTGCTAAGCCTAAAATGTTCGTGTCTATACGCTCGGTTCTGAGCATACGCTGTACAATCAGTGTTTAACATTAAATAATAAATCATTGCAATTTATTCGAGACTGTAGTCTGTGGGGCAGTGAATCAAAACAGCTTGGCTGGCTTGGAGTTAGGGCCTAGTCAATCGTGGAGATTCTAGTTTTGTCTAGTATAATCAGTAGGGCCTACTTAATTAGGCTTACTACTCTAGTTAGCCTAGTATAATCACTGTTAATCAGTGGGGCCTATTTTAGTTGTGGCAGAAATGTTGGAGATAGGCCTACTGTATATAGGCTTAGCCTACACGTCGCCTTTATCTCTGAATAGCATAGGCTATTGCCTGTAGTTAATTAATTGAAATTACTAGGCTAACTACAGTGTTAGGCTTAAGTGTTGGTAGGCACTATAGTATGGCTTACAATTTTATCTAAATTAGGATGGCATGACTTTGTCACCATACAATTTATCGCACACTAGATTGTCCTCAATGTAATTTCATTCAATTATATTGAAATATAATAATTTAGAGGGCCGGATTCTGCATAAGGCATGTTCAATGTTCGGCCGAACAGGGGTCTCCGCAAAAATAAAACATTCAATATTTTTAAACAATAATTTTTGGGAAGGCGCTAAGCATGTTGAGAAAGTTATGACTTTTATGCCAAATCGTGGTCATAAAGCAGCTGGCATGCTTATCATTGCTTAAGGCGCATTGATTGATTGCTCATAAATATCACAGGTCACACTCAAAGATCAGCCCGGTGATCATTGAGTGTGGGCTGGGCTGGGGCCCCCACAAAATTAACTGAACAGGGCCCCCACATTTGATAATCCGGCTCTGATAATTTATCATAGTTTCAAGTAATCGGTTATTCTAATATTACCCTAGGCCTACACACAGTACACTATTTAAACTCGATCACAAGCTTACTTTGTGTAATTTAGGTTATTATTGAACTTCGAATTATAATTTACAAATTATTATTTGACTTTCTGACATAGTGTGTTAGATGTTGCATAATACTAATATCATTTAGGCTATTGCAATAATTATTATTCATGGTTTTATTTTTTCAGAGATCATAACTTCCACTGCTTCTGTTTAATACCGGTATACGCAAATATAATCAGGCTTATAAAGGATATAATTATGATATAGGCCTAGGGTCTTTTATAATTAAGGTGTTTGGGTATATTAATGGATAATGTAGTGTTGGTCTATTCTCCAGCCAGCATCTGATGCTTGCTCACCCTCTACAGTTGCCAGTGTTGTCACACTCAGCCCTCATTAGGGTTGCCAACTTTTGATGAAGAAATTCAGGACACTGTCAGCAAAGCGGCCGAGCGCCGTCAACATTATGATTTAATCTATTCCTTATTCCTTTCAGTTTTCCGGACGGACAATGTATTGTCCGGATATATCCTATTCCGTTTTCCGGACACACTATGCAAATTCCGGACAGTCAGGACATATTCCGTACGGTTGGCAACCCTAGCCCTCATACCTCACTGTGTACAATGAAGCGCGAGTCTGGGCTGATGGTGTGGTTGTTGCTGTTACTGCAATTTAAGACAACAGTTTGTTTGTTCACCGATGAATCTGACTCTCTCATCTCCACCTCATTCGAGACCTCCACCCCGGACACCCTAGGGGGGGAGCCAAGGCTCCTGGAGGGCGAGCTATGGACACTAACATCCAGGCTCTCCATGTGGAAGATCGAAGAGAGTGAGGTTTCAACGACGAACGATAAACCGATTCAGCTCTCTGTTGATCGAGCAAGAACTGGCAAACAATCTCTGACGTTTGAGTCAGTTGAGAAGTTATCAAGAGATGAGGCGTACTTTGTATCCACACACGTAGCTCTAACATCCGAGAAATCTCTCATCTCTCGACCAATTAGGGTGTCATTCTGGACGTCAGGACAAGAAAGAAGAAAAGTTAAGTTAAAACTTGATATTAGTTATAAAAACAATCGTCATCTCTTTGTAAGCATCAATCCAAATGCCAGTGATTCTAGCGATTCAAATGATTCATTTTTTGAGACGTGTGCTATGATACCGAATTATGGACCAATCAGAGCTCTCATGACACATTTCGTGCTGGACGAGCCAATAGGAACTCCTGTTTATATCGATGACGTCAGTATCGCGCATGGGCAATGGAATGTAAACAATACGCCATGTTCTCTGTATGTAGACTCCTACCCCATCCATCGACATGTTATACCAAACTTTCTAACCGCCTCCAACGATCAGACAATCACATCTGGGATAACCATAGCTACCCAATTAACCGAGGATAGGTTAGATAACCTTAAGTTATCCGCACAAACATGGAAAGGACCGATATCTGCCGCCATATTGCTCTACGGTGAATCGAGCAAGATGGCGCTAGACAGGCTTGTTTACAAATATCATGAGTCAGCAGTTTTACAGCGCTACGTCACTATTCACGTCATATGGGAGGATAGGGTGGGCGGAGTCGACTCAACTCTTTATCCAGTTAATTATCTACGTAACGTTGGTATAGCCCACGCAATGACGTCACATGTTCTATATTTAGATGCTGACGTCATAACGACGTGTCGTGAGCGTCAGCTTTATGAATGGACCATGACCACAAACGAATTATTTAGTACAAACAAAGTTATAAATGAGAAACTTGCATATATCCTGCCAACGTTTCATGTTAAGAAATTCTCTGGCAGTTTATCTACTTTACCGAGCAAAAAGCAACAACTTTTAGATATTGTTCGTGACCCTACAAATGCTGAGGGAATTGAAGCCTTGCTCGTGGCATCTCACAGTGTGGTTAACTACGGCAAGTGGTACGAGACCTCGGAACCATATGAGGTAGGACAAGCGTCTTATTTGTTATCTTATTGCCCCATCTATATTGTATTGTACATAACATTAAGCTTTATCCCCATGTATGAGATATTGTTAGCTTTAAGTTCTATTTCAATATCCGTTAAGGCAATGGTTACAATCATCATTTCACTTGTTTGTCCAAGACTTTATTCTCTGATCAGCTCTTCCGTATTTTAATTTGAAAGTCCATGCAAGACGTCGATCCGGCTGGGAGTCGAACCCATGTCCTCCTGCATATCAGGCAAGCTTGCCACCGACTAGGCTATTTAACCGAGACAAGCATAGTGTTTGTTCAAATTGTTATATTCACTATTATAATGATTTATTAATTTCTGGTGCAACTCGGCTGCACACTGTGCACAGGGTAGTGTATGGGTGTGGCATCATGAATGCAATATAGATTTACAGTGGTTGTTTTTAAATTGGCAACATTAAAAATCTGTACAACAGTGCAAATATGTACTATTTTATCAATATACGGTACTGAATTTAAAAGTCTGTAATCTCCTTGCTGATCAGATATGCCACGTAAACACGAGTCGTTTGTCTGAACATAATAACCTGAGCAAGTTTTCAGCGTCTGTCTGGGTCAATCGATATTTCATTCACGTTACAATGCTGCAAATGCCACGGCCTTGTTGTTACCTCACACGGTACACTGCGCGAACACTAATCGATGCGTGCAATCAATTTCACATTCTCTCACTCCAGGTTTCCTATGGCTACTTGTCATGCAATAAGCTGGACAAGACGTTTGATAAGAGATCATAAAAATTACACCGCATAATAATTTTTATAGTAAATGTAGAGGGGCATATGTATGAGGGGCCGGGATCTTGAACCCCCCTTCCGTTTCCACCCATTCCATTCCAATGTTTACCCACACTCCACTTCGATTTAACACTCTCAAATACAATATCTAGGTATGGGGGTTTACCCTGGAAGAGCATCGGGGAGGGGGGGGGGGAGTAGTTACTGGTAAGTCCGTCTCGCCCCCTCCCTCCCCCCTCCTTCCGAAACCGAATACAAATTGCTGCCTAATCTATTCGCCATTCCTCGAACTAAATAAATATAATAATATTATATTTCATGTGCCCAGGTGAGCTACCAGAGAGACATGGAGCCTTACTTTGTAGTGCACACTGGAGCGCCTCTGATGTCTGACCTGTACAGCGGGTACGGGAGAGACAAGTGTGCTTACAGTCGTGACCTCTCATCAGTAGGCTACAGGTTCATCGTGCTGCCTCACACCTTCCTGCTCAACCTCGCTGAGCGACTTGGTGGGCACTCTAATACCATCTACCATCGCTCTGCAGGGCTCCAGCTCCGTGTGTTCATTAACATCGCCTTCCACAACAGAGACCTCCAGTTTGGGCACCATCTGAAGGTCGAGGACTATTTGACCACATTGGGATCGGCAACTTATCCTACCGTGTTTCAGTTAAATAGGCAACACAATATAAGCGAAATAGTCGCGTTGAAACTAGTTGATAAACTTTCTCCAGAGTTCAAGAATGATGACGCGAAAGAAGATAATTTGTGTGATGATGCTGTTGACAGTCAACAACATGAGTGTGATCAACAGATGGAGAAGAGTTGTGCTGCTTCAACTGATGACACAACAGAGGAGTGTGTTGAGGTGTGTGATGTGTTCTTGTCTGTATGTATGTGCTTGATTAAGAGCAGTCCAAAAGATGGGATTTGTGAAATACACGAATACACAACTATAACAGGTAATAGGTATATCGCAAAATCTTTCTGTAATTCTTCTCATAGACAAAATAAAATGCCTTTTATTAAATCTTACAATGTGAATGATATAGAACATCGAAAAGATGAAATAAAATCAGATTTAACCTGCTACCACTCAGCCCTGGAGTCAGTCAAATCTTTGAAACCTCTCCAAACTCTGAGACGATTCTCTCGCTCAGAGAGATCAGACCTTCTCATAGAAGATCTGATGGAGATATATGGTGTGACGTGTCTCCTAGAGGTCACTCATTCTCACCATGGGGTGCTGATGAACGGTCTCGTGCCCATGTTGCAGCCTGACTGCGCTATAGTGGTCTTAATGAACTCCTCCAGAAACCCCAGTCACTACTCCAAAGGTGTCTATCAATATCATCACTTCTCAGAGGGGCCTGGTGGAGTTGAGCTAAACAGACTGATATCTGATGCTCTGCAGGACGTGTCCACCTCAAAACTGTTCATTTTCACTGCGTCTGAGGTTACTAACGATTACGTCATCCTAACTGAATTGAAAGTAATGCTACGTCATGCTGAAGATAGTGACGTCATAGTGATTGCATCAGCAGATAGACTGAGCGATCAACAAATCAACAGGTACCTACAATACCTGTGTGAGGCTCATAATGATTGGACAGCCAATAGGATGGGTGGGTATCTCATATTCAAACATCCGTCACTCACTGTGGCGCCAGTGTATCAAGTGCCCCGGCCACCAGAACGCATCAAAAACATTCTGTCTCAACTATCGCCCGCCTCACATGCCAACAGCCCAACAGTCGACGTCATATTGTTGACAAAGAACAGACCTCTACAAACCTTCGCCTTCGTTGAAAGCCTCCTACAGCAGGTCAGTGGTGTGGGCACTGTGTGGATCCTGATGAAATCAGAGGATAAATTATTCGACGAAGGATATGCTTTGATAGAAAAGTGTCTTGGCAACAATTTGACATTTAGAATAGAATTTATTCGCCAGACAGAACGATTAGGCATATCGTTATTATATCTTCTAACGGACAAAATCAAAGAAACTTTTGTAATGTTAGCAGTCGATGAGATGATTTGGATAAGACCTGTTGACCTTCGTGTGATCACAACAATTCTACTTGCATGTGATGAGGACCTCAAAACCACTGATGACCAGAGCCAGACAGCTCGACCTCACAATCAGCTCAAACATAGACGAGTTATGAGCGCACAACTGAGGCTGGGTAAAAACTTATCTCAATACAACAGCTTACCCCAGAATCGTTTCTATAACCTGTCCATCCAGTCCCACCCAGACCTGATGATATTCTACCCACGGCGTCTTCCGTATGACTTTGGATATGTGCTCAATGTTGACGGAGTGGTAGTAAGAAGACAGGATTTCCTGGAGGACATGGGTTCAAGGCTGGAGTCCTGCTTCACCCCCTCGTGTATAGAGCAGGGCTGGATAGCGGCGGCGCTGCACCAGAGGAGCCTGGACTGGCACGTGATATACGGAGCCAGCAGGGTGGTGAACAACATGGGCCTGGTGGCCCAGGAGGAAGGACCCGTGGCTACGAGGGCAGGGGTCTCGGAGGGGAGTAGGAGGCTGGCTGGAGTGCTGGTCGGGGATAAGATGAAGATCAATATCAAGAGCTTCACTGAGAGGAACCTGGGTCACTCATTAGTACATATCAGTGCGAGCGTCGAGTACATTCCTATAGGTTGTGACGAGACCTGACACACCATGAGAGTGAGGGGCTGAGCTGGGGTGTGTGAGAGTAGAGTACATTTCCATGGACTGTGTTGAGAGTGAGACGTGACACACCATGATAGTAAGAGGATGACCGGGTTGTGCGAGCCCAGAGTACATTCCTATGTGCTGTGGTGAAGGTGAGACCTCAGTTCCATCATGATAGTACCAAACCAGTAGCACATCGGTTAAGCGTCCGACTCGTGTAAAATAGGTTTGGGGTTCGAATGCCAGGGCTCACTCGTCACGGATGCAACCGTTAGGCCCCGAAACTGACTTTACATCCGGTTTTAGCTTTCAGTGAACCATTTCTATCGATTGACGAGAGTAAAGCACTGTGGGACTCCAACCCATCTCACTAGGTTTAAGAGCACAGGACGCTGTCGTCTAATGCGTCGGTTGCTCGTGAATGAAAAGACTATTTACTTTTCGTCCGTTCTTTCTTCCAAAGCTGAGGCCAGGGACCGACCCGGTCAGCTCTATAGTAATTGTTACGTGTCGAGTGTGCCATCAACACCTTCTTTCACTGTACAAACGTGTTTAGACGAGTTAAGATCTTCAACAATGCCTTTAGGGCTGTCGCCAGCTGCGGTTCTAGAACAAAATATTTGGGGGAATATGCCCCTCCCTCAAATATTTTATTAATTTCCTATATAAATAGTAATCAGAAAATTTGAGGGTAACAAAATATTTGGGGAAGGCCCCCAAATTTCCAGTTGAAATTTTGAGGCCATGGCCCCCGACCCCGGTCTAGAACCGCCACTACCTACCACTATTTAACGTGCTCGTGGAATGTGAGAGCATTATCTTAGCTGCTACGTACATGTAGATGTAAATGTAGATATGGCCTGTATACTTGTGTTGATAATATTGTAAAAGTACGATAAGTCTCATAATGCCTACTGCGTGGGCGGAAACTTGGGGGGGGGTCCGAGGGAGGCGGGGGAGGGGGGGTCGCGTCCGAAAAAGTGGAGATGGGGGGGTAGGAGTATTACATTTTGACTCCCCCCCCAATAATAACAAAGGAGATATATTGGCTTAAAAGTGAGTTGTTTTTCTTTTAAGAGTTTTGTCAAATTGTTGAGTGTATGGCTAATTGAGAGTTCTTTGTGTGACAGATATAATCCAAATACGGGATCCAATTTTTTTTAGACACGCCAAACTCGGACCAAGTGTCCGTCCATGGTCCTACTGGTGTTAATGCTTAATGATAATTAATTAAATACGTGTAACTTGATAATTGCGTACAGAAAGTGGCCAGCTTGATACCTGACATTTTTACTAACTTGGAACGTGTACGCTGCGACAAAATTATCTGTTGTTAACTCGGAATATGTAAGTGCCACTAGTGGCCTATATTTCCGTTCACACACAAATTTTATTCTTCAACGGAAGACTTTTGATATCGTATTTTGTGTGTTGTGATAAGTGATAAATAAAATAAAATATATTATATCAGTGCAATGAACAAACAGGTAGCCCATCTCATCTGGAGCTAATGTTGTGCCTCAAAGCTCAATAACAGGTCCCTTACAATTATTTTAAATAGACTATTACAGCCGTGATGGATCCGCCAAATATAATGATAGACTAACGGAAAGCTGCACGTGTTTCGTAGAAGCCGAGTAACCCAGTCACTATAGTTAGACCTGTCAGAAAACAAAACTGTCTCCAAGAAAATATGGCATTCAAACTCTACAGTTGTATGACATGGACCTGCCATTAGGCAGTGTAGTGAGAGAGACTATTACAATACCATACAATGAGGATTTAACGTAAGGTTCCTCATCCGAGGGCGATGTCAGGGATACTAATATTGCAAAGTCACGATTTCTCCTCGGCACATTCACTTGTAAGTACTCGGCCATTTCTGATGGAGTGGCTTGCAGCTCCATATCAGAAGTTAGACGTCCCCGATATCGTCGTCGGTAGAGCAAAAAAAAGGTTAAATCATCCTTGTAATGAATTCAAATCTGCAGATGTTTATACCGCCGATTTGGATCCGGCAAACATAAGAATAGACCAACCGAAAGCTGCACGTGTTTCACTGTGGTTTGAAGGAATAAGAGTCATACGTTCTTATTTCTGATAGAGCTCATAACAATTCTGTGACAGAAACTATAATACAATACAATACAATGAGGATTTAACGTCCGGTTCCTCACCCGAAGGCGATTTCAGGGACGTCTCAAGCAGACTATGCAATTGCAAGTAGCTCTTTACTATCAGAACAAACTTGCTAACTAGTGCACGGACCGAAGGGAAAGCGAGATCCTAAACAGTGCAAGTCCATTAGTCAGGGTAAGAGAATCTGATAATGCACTCTTCTAGCTGATTGACGAGCACACCATCGATGAGCTGATCGCTCCACAATGCTCAGCAGAGATAAATGTGGTTTGATTTATTTTCCGTTATTTTAGACAGATCCTGTGCTAGATGTTTTTGAATTATTTAAATATTTACTCTTAGCGCTAGAGCTTTCAAATAGTAGTACCCTACAATATTAGTAGAGGTAGTAGTACTTACTAGTGGAATTAGTAGTAGAGGTAGTAGTACTTACTAGTGGAATTAGTAGTAGAGGTAGTAGTACTTACTAGTGGAATTAGTAGTAGAGGTAGTAGTACTTACTAGTGGAATTAGTAGTAGAGGTAGTAGTACTTACTAGTGGAATTAGTAGTAGAGGTAGTAGTACTTACTAGTGGAATTAGTAGTAGAGG
>JAQFZF010001670.1:0-13611 GCA_034695365.1 Enchytraeus norvegicus | reverse complement strand
CACATTAAACATTGTGGTTTTACGCATTTCTTAAAGCCGCCATTCTTCTTATTCTCTAGTTTGCTCCTTACTAGCATATGTTTAAGATTTTTGCTTTGTTTGTATGCTACCAGCACTTTATCGTTTTTAAATTCTGGATTATTTTGTATTATTCTTTTTAGTTTTTGCCCAGTTTTGGTTCCTAGCGTTGAAAAGTAGTAGTAGTAGTAGTAGTAGTAGTAGTAGTAGTAGTAGTAGTAGTAGTAGTAGTAGTAGTAATAGTAGTAGTAGTAGGAGTAGTAATAGTTTGTTAGCAAGTTCTTTGTGACACACACAATGTTACAAGCTAGAAGTACACATAATATACAAATAATACACCCTAAATTAGAAACAGATAGAGTTTGAGTCTTTCTAGAATGAAGCTTAACTCAATGGTAGGGGCCTGTTCTAAAGATCAATATTCAAAAACATTCTGTTTATAAAATTGTTGGCTGTGAGAGCAGGTCACAGAGGAAGCGTTCTGTTGTGGGGTCGCTTTCGCAGGTTATAGGATGACACTTTAATTTCGGGTAACAACTGATGCAAAACTGTTCATCGGTTAGAATACTTCCAAATAAAGTTCTATCTTACTACAAACATTCTGTGTCAAGTTCAGGAAGTGACACACCTCCGTCCAGATTCCATCTTGCAACTTTATGTACAAGGCTCGATGACTTTTGCTTATCAGCAGCAGAGACGAATCCCCACCAAGATTGTGAAGCATAAGTTATAGTGGGCAAGACTACTGCGTTGCAAACATTATGCAGTGCAGTACCTGAGAGACCATGGGCTTTGAGGGTCTTCAAAGCGTACAATTGCTGATCTGCTTGACTAACTTTCATCGGAACATGTTCGCTGAAAGTTAACATTTCATCTATAGTAATCCCAAGATGTTAAGTGTTTAACCCTTGTAATCTCAGGGATTACAGCTGGAGCATTCTTCATAGTACGCTTACTCTTGTAGATAGTAATTTTTCTTGGGTCTTTTAATATTAAGACTTAGGTTGTTAGTTGCAGCCCAGTCATTGACATTAGTTAGTCAATTCTCTCAATATGCTGCTTGAGTTACTTGCAGGAATAATTAAGTAGCAGTCATCGGCATATTTCCCCATTTCATTACCATTACACCGAGGTCTTGGTTTCATAGCCAGGTCTGTGGCACTGGCTATAAAACAAAATGGGCCAACAGCCGACCCCTGAACGACACTAGCATTAATAAAAGAAACTTCCAACATATTTCCATCGAATTTCGTTAGGTGCTTTATGGAAGACAAAAAATAAAATCTTAATTTGCTTGAATCAAAGCTTAAACATTTAAGCATCTTGTTTTTGTCTATCTAAAAAAACATTTTTATTCTTAACCCTTCACTCAATATCCACTAACTCCAAATCAAGGATAGGGTCACCGGCTACTGCCAGCTGCTCCACTACAGAGCTGCTACACAGGTGCCTGCCACTTCACTGTGTGGTGCGAGGTGTGCATTAATATGTACTGAAAGAAGTGTAGAAGCAACCTAAAAAATGTGTACTGATCCTATTTATAATCTTAATCACATTAAGATTGCATTGCAAGATAGAACTACTAAAGAACTTTAGATAATATCGAGAGTTGGCTGAACCACTGACCTCCATCTTGGCTGCGATGAAGAGCGATGTAATACCAACAAGCTGCAGTGAGCTCTTCTGTATGTCTACTTGTCTGCTTAGATATCGGTCTGTGTACTCTACCGCTAGATACAGCGTCTCTCTGTGCAACTTGTACACCTCACATACCTATTGAGAAGGAATACACAAACTTATTAATACAATTATACGTAAGTATATGCACATTAGCATATACAGGGTGCGCCAAAAAAAACGCCCCCCCCCTTCGAATTTGTTTAATATTTTCGCCATCTGGTGTCTGTTTGTAATATAAATATCTAGGATCATTCAAGAACCAATTTTACACCTTTGTACCAATTTTTTTCAAAATATTTGGTCTAGCAGCCGAGTTATTCACTTTCTTGCAAATCAACCCGTGACACTTGAGCTTTCTAAACTACACCGTGGGCCAAAAGTAATGACACTATTTTGAATGCTTATAAAACTTAGCCAATGTTTAATCAATTTACATGGAAATTGCACAATATATTAACAATGAACATAAAATGTTCCCTTAAAATATCTAAGCAATTGGTGCGGGGTTAAAAAGATATCGTGGTTTGAATATGACCCAATATTTTTGACGTTTATAAGCTGGTAATAATGCGCGCATCATTTTAAACTGGGTCACAGACCATTGGCCTGTCGCCATGATGGATTAGATATTTGAAGAAAACATTTTCGTGTTCATTGTTAATATATTCCGCAATTTTCATGTCTATTGATCAAATATTGGCTAAGTTATAATCATTCAAAATAGTGTCATTACTTATGGCCCACCGTGTATATATCTTCTACATGTATATAATAAAGAAGAGATTCTGTGTGTGTGTGTGTGTCTATGTGTGTGTGTGGGTGTTTCACCGGGATGCATTTAGACAGTTTTGCACTCTATTCCTTCACTATTGTGTCGGTGTGGGCATGGGAAACCCACTAGGGGGTTGCCAACCCCCGTTGTGACCGCTACCATGGTGACCAGGCCCTAAAAAGTGTCATTTCCACAGGTCCACTACGGGAGACATAAGCCAGTCATCTTCAGACATGTCTTTAAATCAACAGTTTTCTAACAAAGATGATGCTGTAAATAGTGTATTAGAAGTGCTTTCACCTATCAATAGTGACCCGGACGGAAATCACTCCACTCAAAATCGGAGCCAACACTCAATAGATACAATATAATTTTGTCTATATTAGATGATTTTTGTTGTGTTAGCGGAATCCTAGATACCGGATCAACAATAACGTGTGTCAGAAGATCAGCTCTTCCCGAGAAACTACTACAACCAGACGCTCGCTCAGTGGTCCTCAAGGGAGCGTTTGGCAACACCGTTTCTGCTAAGCTCATGACGTTGCCTTGTCGCCTCACTTCCCGGAACAGCACAGAACTGGATTGTGGCGAGGTCAACATATCAGTGGCCGTCGCTGATGCCCTGAGTGACGGAGACCTCCTCCTCTCTCAGGCTGATTACGATACTCTCCGTTCTACCGGGAGTATGCCTAGCCCCATCCCTCCGAGGGTTATATATCCAAGTATACGCCCTGACCGTCTTGACATCGCACATGAACACTCGTCTAGTGTAAAAAAAGTCAATAATCCCAAAGATCGATTCGTCAGTTTGCGAATATGGTTCACTTATCTCATTTCCGTGTTTCTCTTTGCGATCACCTCCGCAGCGCAATACATGCATACGTTAGTATTCAATCAGCCCGCTGAGTTAGATTGTCAAGAATCGTTGTCGCAGACTAGTTCAGTTAAATACCGTACTCGAAAGAATAATCAGCGACAGGCCTCATCAAATAGATCCGTTACCAAGGAAAATGACGGTGTTCGGAGTGGCACAATAGGCTACATCAACAATGATAATCATTAATCACAAATAGATTTAAATTAAACAGTCCAGGTTCGAAATATATTCCGTATGGCAGGTAGTAATACCTCCTTATACCAAACAACATATTATTTAGGCCTTGCTATGCGATACATTCTTGTGTGTGTGACAATAGATGCAGGTGTGTACAATGGCTACATGTGTATAACTGTATATGTGTAGCATAAAAATGTGTGAAGAATTCGATTATTAAGACATTTTGCGTTTAGAGATATTTATTTTGTATATAAAATGAAGGTATATTATTGAAGCCATGACGTCGCTTTCGGATTAGGAAATGTATGTCTGATCATCATTGTGTTGTGTTCAGTTGAATTGAATTTATTGTATCACTCATTATATTGCGCAGTTTGTTTGTGTGCAAGTAGTTGTGATACTGTTATAATTTGGAGTAATATAAACTGTGATTTGACGTATAGTAATGTCGTGTTTTGCCTTGTAAGCCTGTACGATGATGAAATTTCTTAGATATTATTGAGTTGGTGCGTGTAAGCACGGTAGTTAATTATATCGATTTTGAGAGTAGTATGAGGTAGTATAATATTTATATGAAGTTATAAGATGCATTGAGGTACTGTGGGTATATTGAAGGTTTGACAGTGTTTTCGGGTCAGCTGTGAAGTAATGATTAATCGTGATTATTTTGAGATAGATCGGTGTCGTGTTTATCGGTAGTGGTGTATAGTAGTATTAAAGTAGTGACGCAGTGACGTGGTAAAGTAGTGACGTAAAGTAGTATTATTATCATTATGGAGCGTTATGCAAGTGTTGTGGCGTGAGTGGTTTTTCAGATAGGAAATTGTTTTGGAGTGGTTTAATGATTTATGATTTTCAATAATCGGCGGGTTGGATTTTTAAATTAATTTGTATGACCGCGTAGTTTGAATGGCTATGCGACCATTACTCTTGGAGGAATTGTTGAAGTAGTAATGTGATATTTGAAAAGTCTAATCATAATTTGTGATCGCATCGGTCCGGTCAGGTGATCTGATGACGTCATACTGTGTCGTGCTAATGATAGCTTGGATTTAAGATTCTTGTTGTTTTAAGTTTGTACGTTTATGCCAGTTGATGGTTACGTGTGTACTTGTACCAATGCGAATGTTTGTTATATTTCCATACTTTCTTTATGAAGCACTGCTCTGACTTAGGTTTTCTCTATCGAGAGGTTCCCATCCAGTTATGTTTCATATTTAGATGATTATATGAGGGATGGATAGATAAAGTTTGACTCTGAGCTCTACTCCAAATTTTTTAATCATCGTTTTATTGGTTATGTATATGATTGTGACTTACCTTTAATAATGCAATTACGCATGTCCAGTATAACTGCGCTCTCTCGTTCTAGAAAAATTTTCGCTTTTATTTAAAGCACAAATTTTTACTCCATAAGAGGGGGTGTGTCACGTTCCAACCCCTTTGGGCTTGTAACTATGACTAAGGTATGGAGTGTTTCATTAATGATGGTAACCAAGCAGTTATGACATGTGTCCAATCAAATCGCAGCTTCCTCTAATTATTATTTCTCTCTCTATGTTGCTGTGATTATGTAATTGGATATGTGCGTCTGTATTTCTCTCTGTATCTTCACATGTATGTCTCGTAGTCCTTTTCTATGCTATACACAGAGTGCTTGCTTGCTATATCCTTCTTTGCAAGTCACTAGACTCCCTGACATCGTCTTGTCATCATCTCACGGAGCCTCTGAGATAGAGCGCCGACGCCCCCTGTTCTACCTCCACCTCGTGTGTTCGGTTCTGTCCTACCACGGGTTCCTATCCTTCCTTCGCCCTCCATGGTCTCTCTACTTCCTATTACGGTAACTATTATTATGTGCTAATATTATTGTTTATTGATATGCTCTTGTATATCTGTGTATGATATGATATTGTGTAATAGAAGTTTGTTGATATAATATAATCTGGTCTTTGTGTAAAGTTATTAATGTCAGATAAGAACTAGTCCTTGCGCACAGCCATTCTGAACCTGTCACCGTCTTCCTCTTGGCTATACAAGAAAGAGAACGCTGGATATGTGACATCCGGTGCAGGACCGTGTCATATTGTTGGCTATTACTAGGGTTGGTCCATTTCGACAAACTATATGAAAACAAAGTTGCACCCCCCCCCCCCCCCAACGACTCATTGACACCGCTACATGCGGCTAGATGTAAAAATGATATCAGAGAAACAGCATCGTTCAACATTTGTACAATAAGTGTTTTAAACAAGACAGTAAATTACCAGTTGTTCATGAGAGGAGTGCGACACATCACTCCAGGAACCATCGCTATCCTCATCTTCACTGCAGGACATCCAATCATCTGTCAACCAGCAATAAACATTCAATGAAGCTAGTCACATGTTGTTGTTGCTCACCCAAGTTGTCAGCTGTTCCACTGACATCCTTTATTCTCGTCACTGGGCAAGGGAGGGTCCGCCGCCAGGTCTCAAGCAGCTCCGCCGCCTCGTGGATATTTTTCCAGAAGTCATGCAGTGTGAGTGCTGTTTGAATTTATTTGCATTGAAATAATTGTATCGTGTTATGTGGTAGATCGGAACAAAGAGGCGCATAGAGGTGAAGGGTGTGGAAATTGGATTGAACTGGTGTTTGCACATTTTCTTAAAATCTTACACTCCTTTGCGGCGTTCGGCAACGATCCGTACTTGGTCCCCTGCTATTCACTTCGTATACCACTCCTTTAGGTCATTTGCTTACGGATTCCTCGCTGCAATTCCATTTCTATGCTGACGATGATCAAATTTATATCTCCTTTTCGAGCACTGAAGCTAGTTAGGCTTTAGCTAGTTAGCTGGTTAGGTTAAGCTAGTTAGACAAAACTCACAACTACCCTAGACCAAGTCCATTCCTAGTTTTGTGCCAACCGCCTTGTCATCAATTTCTCTAAAACAGAATACCTACTCATTAGTAGAATTACCTCAAAACAACTATCAAAAGTCTCAAACACTTTCATTTTCATCAAGAATGTTTCTTTAAATTAATTAGCCCACTGACATGGCATATAACTGTAGAGTTTGTACGCCTATGTCATATTTTCTTGGAGACCATTATTTTGTTCCTGAAGGGTCTGACTCAGTTAGTTGCCTTCTACAAAATACGTGCAGCTTTCGGTTGTTCTATTTTTATATTTGCCGGATTAAACACGCTATTAGTAGGCTATGTTGCATTTCTTAAATACCAATAGAGGATTTGAAAGAGACATGTATGGCCATTTGTTGAGGATTGTGACAGTACACTTTTGCAATTTTGCAGTTCATCTAAATGAAATTTAGTAGCACAGCTCCAAAAATTAAGAAATAGATTAAGGCTTAGTTTTACAACCTGTATTTAAATAAGATGGTTACTTAACCTCAGCTTCACTCCTCAAGCTGGGTTTAAAGAAGAATACGTTTATGAACTGCAGTTTACATAAAAGATCACTACTGGTGCTAGACGCTCTCTGATTGCCAGTGATTAGTTTAAAAAAGTAGGTCACGTAATTGTATACAAATAAAAATGCAGGTGACCTACTTCCGTCTTTTAAAAAGCAAATCCAGCGAACTTCCAGGCTTGATTAAAAGACGCATATGATGCGTAACCCTTCGCCTATTTTCTAAAATCGATTTCGGGGGCGAATAGCTGAAAAAATTCACTCTAATAATTATAATTGAACTAAATTTAATTTTGTTTAAAATTGTAAACAAATATCTGCACTATATTTTAAAAACGATCAGCTGATCGATCACCTGTTCGATCAGGCATCAAAATTTAAACTGTATTTATAATTTAACTACATGACTTCGGGGAGTTAAATTAAACCACAGCTTATTAAATAATTTCTTCCATTACCATGGCGACGAAGCCTATGTAAGTATAGGTTGTAAAACTGGGCCTAGGTTGAAAATAAGTTAAAATCCACCGATAATAAAGGCAACATTTATATTTTATATTAAAAAAAATTATCGCCCTAATAATAATATATAATTCTGTTCTCTCGTTTATCGATACGGTGTTACGGTGAAGCAGTGTTACTGTGTTACAAAGTTTACATAGTTTTCCATGCTAGGGTTACTGTTATTATTAAATGGATTATGGAGGGTGGCCAGAGGCTGCCCTCCGTCAAAAAGATAATAATAATAAATTTGTGAAATGTTCTGTTGATAGCCTTAGTCCAAGGCTTTCTTACTAGTAATTATATAGTAAGAAAGTTATATGATAACTTAAGAATATATTTTTTTACGTGAACTGTTTTTCTCTAAATAAGAACTACGAGTGCATTTATAACCATTGCATGGTAATTATTGTAAGATGTATAATTATATGACGCATTGGCTGTTACGGTCTGCTAGACAGTAGACAGGCTACTATGTGTCCTCGATGACGGCCGTTTGTTCATTCCGGCCATAACCTAATCTAAGAAAAATGTAATAATACGCTATGAAATTTTCCGTCCAATTGAGTTAAATTCTCACCTGGCATGAACTGCGAGCGGGGGGGGGGGGAGGGACGTAGGGGAAGGACAATGTTTTACAGGGCATATACAGGAGCAAAAGTCCGAAAAACAGCATTTTAGACTAGTTGTAAAAAAGAATCGGAATTGTTTTATAATACACATTTTGAGCTTTTTTAATAATTCACACTTTACTTTTTAATGTGCACTTTCAGCTTTTAAGAGTTCACACTTTTGCTAATTATAATACATGCTAGAATAGGACATGATCCCGGCCCCCTTGCCCCTCCCTCCTTTCCGTAATTCAGCACTGGTTCCCTCTTGACATCCCCGATATATGATCATCTCTGGGTTCAGTTTTACCTCTCCAACACGATGGAACTCTTTTCCACACGATTTTCGGTAATTTGAATGTACATGTATTACACCCTTCCGGGCAAGCTGAAAACCCATTTGTTTCCTCCTTATATCTGTTTAATCAGACTCTCTTGCATCGTCTGATGGACTTGCACTGTATCAGATCTCGCTTTCCCTTCGGTCTATGCATTGGCATGTGTGTTCAGGTTGTATAGAACTGCTTTCATAGTGTGTTTGAAACGTCTCTGACATTGCCTTCGGTTGAGGAACCGTCGACTAGTTTTCATTGTATTGTATTGAACAGTTCGAAATTCAGGCATCTCTTTCACTAATGCTGGCCAATTCTCTGTATTTTAGTAATGGTGACTTGTTTAGTGTAATTATAACGGCTCTGCTTGCTAGATTTGGAAAATATTTTTCTATTTAACATCAAAATGTTTCGGATCCTGATAGTTCTGTGCATTCTGACTGTCTCACACAAACATTGGAAGACTTCTGCTGAATGCCTAAGAGTGGCAAGCGAAGAAGGTAAGAGCATAAGGTTAAATACATGAAATGTGAAATTATGTGAACAATAATTGGAAATCATTATGATAATATGCAAGCATAGCCATTCTACTGTGCTGCTCGCACATCCCAGTAGTCCAGCTACATGATTACAAATAAAAAATTAAAATTAACAGTTATTCAGAGAGTACAGTATAATATAAATGTAAAGTCCGTTTCATCATCTGACGAAGATAATCCTATCAGGACGACGGCATCACTGTTTTGCAAGGTAGTCTTATCGATTATCCTAACATTAAGGAAAAGGTGACGTGACATAGGTGTCATTGCTGAGCGTAGAAGCGAAGCTGATTCCGATCCCGAGAGATTTCAACACACAGGTAAAAAAGTCGTTAATCAGGCAGTTATTAATGAATAATCATTCTTTACGATCTAAATGGATCATATAAGCCGGCTCTTGGAAATATTTTGTAACAGTCGCCCTCTGCATACTAGTTGCTATCAATTAACCTACACGGAAAAGGATGGATGGCTTGGATGTCCCGTTGCATATCCGAGATTTTACTTTTTGATAGATCGAGAATTCGACCCGGACCTTTTGCGCACAATTCTACGGAATAATTATTGTCCAACGCGAATAACCATTGGGTAACGGGGAAGCGCTGCAGGACTGCTTAAACCTTCTATACCTTCTGAACTTCACACTTTGTTATGTTATCGATCCACACCAAGTCTGATCTACGGCTACTTCTGATTTCCGGAAAATGAATAGCCGGCGGCTACATTCAGAAGTGTAATACGGAGATTGAAATTTCTATAAAATCAGTATATTACAATCTGAGTGGATGTCTAGACTTTCTGTCTGAAACGGATCCCTCACCCCACCCATAACCCTATACCCCACCGCAATCTCAAAATACAACGTATATGTAACTCTAACAAAGGCCACCTGATTTTATAGAAATGTCAATCTGCGTATTACACTTCTGAATGTAGGAGACCGGCGATGACGACATTTTCTTTGCTCAAAGTCACATTATGCATGTGTCAGAAATTGCTTCCTTGTTGTTAGGCTACTCTTTCTAGTAGCTCCGACAGCACATCTGCATGATCTGCGTATATTATATTCACATTTCACACATGAAATGTATGCTATGAATTTAATTTAATTTCACACATGAATTTCACACATTTAGAATATGCCAGTTTCCATAGTTATATTGTTGTGTTTTCATTATTTGTTGATTAATTGTACCTCTGCCTTTTGATAGGGCGGCAATAGGCCTACTGCTAGCGCAGGTTCATAATAAACGTATAGTTGCCGTGTTGTTGACAAGTTTACCTGGGTTTTGGAACCCGGATAACTTGTTTGTGAGGCGAGAACTCTGTCAAAACGCTTATCCTCCCTTGTCTTGAGTGCAGTATGTTTTATTTTCCGATTTTATTTCAGAAGACCATTGCCCTACCGATTGCAAATGTGTGCCGATTGGAAATGGCTTCCATGTAGAATGTCAGCGCAATGACTTTACTGAAGTGCCGCCGAAACTTCCGTATGGGACTACACAACTAAATCTTCAGAATAATTATATTTCTCATCTACATGAAAATGATTTCAAATACTGTAAGGATCTGCAAAACTTAACTTTATATTATAATAACGTCTCTAGCATCGACTGGCAAACGTTCCGTGATACTCCAAACTTGAAAAATTTAAATTTGCAACAAAACAATTTGAGTTTGCAGTCGGACGACTCCTCAGCATTTACCCAGTATTTGAGAAATCTGACCACTCTACTTATCAGCGGCAACGCATTTATTGACGATGGAATCTTTAAGAATTTGACATCTCTCAAATATCTTAGGCTTGATAGATCTGATAATGTTTCATTCGGTGACGACTTCCGTAATTTGTCTGCACTAACAAACCTTACCATTACAGGGAACTTTAGACAATTAAGCAATCTTTCATTAGAAAGGCTATCAGGACTCCCCTTGTCATTCCTGAAAATAGACACCAAACAACATTTGCAGTTCATAGAGCCATATACTTTCAGTCGACTTTCAAATTTAAGAATTTTGGATCTAACTGATAACAGAAACCTTAACTTAACCGGAGCTGCTAAAGGATTGCGCGGTGTAAATTGCACAACCCTGAAAATATTGAAACTAAAAAGCATCACTAACAAAGAATCTATTCTAGATGCTAAGTTTTACAGTAGCCTCAGCGGGTGTCAGATTGAAGAATTATATTTGTCAGCCAATGCTATAAGGCGCATCAATCCTGGTCTTAGTTCGGCATTTCCATATCTGAAACGTATTGATTTGGATCACAATATACTTAGCAATTGGAAAATAATTATTAACGAAACTTCTTTTATGGAAAATCTTGAATATGGCAACTACAGCTACCGTACAAGCGAAGTTTGTCAGTCTACTTCTGACTTTGATCATATAGAGAACAATCAAATTCTGAATCTGAGGATCTCCGGAGAGCATAGATCGCCAATGATTCCGCATGACAGCGGCGAGAAGTTGGATAGTATGTCTTTATCTTCTGCCTATTGGTCAAAAGATCCGTGCAAAGACAGTAGGCTTATTGAAGGGTTGCATTCATTCCTTCGCCATGATACGAAGATACCGGTAGGTCCTATGTTAAAAACGGTCGACCTTAGTGCAACCTTTCCTGATCTTAAGAGTAAACTTGGACAGGTGGTTTTCATTGGAAATCTGTCACAATTACGTCAATTGGTTTTTAAATCAAATGGCGTGAAATATTTTGAAGGGCAAATTATTTTCTGTCATCCCTCATCAACTGTTCCACTATCACTGGATATAAGCAAGAATGGAGCCAATAATATTCACCCTGATATACTGAACATGAGCATCTATAACGGATTAAATCTTTCAAAATTACTAGCAGATGAAAATGATTTCGGAGATCAATTTGACAAGGATAATAATGGTACCATGCTTCGGCACTACAAGGATCTCTTGGAGCTTAGTTTCACTAGGAACTACATAAAAACCATACGCCAAGACGCCTTCAAACACTTGACTCAGCTGAGAACGCTAAACCTAAGTACAAATTCATTGACAAACATTGAATTTAAATTTGATCAAATGACGAATCTGCAGCATCTTGATTTGTCTCATAACATACTCACCTACTTCGATGATCCTACAATTGCCACGTTAACGACGTTGATAGAAAAAGCAAATACCACAATCTACCTGAAAGGTAATCCAATGCAGTGTCACTGTCTATCTTTAAATTTCTTGATATTTCTCAAATGGATTAAGGATACTCGCCATAACCTTCCTGACGTGAATGATATGTATTGCATGTTAAATGGAAATAAAACAACATTGGATCGTATTGATGAAATAGTTGCTACTCTGCATTTCGAATGTTCCAGTTGGCTGCTAGTTGTCGTATCAAGCTGTCTACTCGCATTTGCTTGTTTCTGTGTTATACTATCGATTTGCCTGTATAGACATAGATGGGACATTCGATATTTTTTGATAAGCTTTAGAACAAACAAACATACGTACCAGCGCCTGCAAGATCATATGAGGAATTATACATACGATGCCTTTGTGTCCTATGATCATCGAGATATAAGATGGATACAACAAGAACTGATTTCAAATCTCGAAGGATCTCCAAACACTCACACAACATCAGCTACGAACAGCTTAAATCCTAACTTCCGTCTGTGCGTTCATGAGAGAGATTTTGAAGCCGGATTTGGAATTCAGGAAAATATAATCAGATCAATTAAGGAAAGCAGAAAGGTTTTGCTGGTTATGAGCAAGAATTTTCTCAAAAGTCACTGGTGCCAGTTTGAATTGGAGATGGGCCAAATAGAGGGTTTCACAAGAGGTTGGAATATACTTGTGCCTATCATGTTAACATCTTTGAAAATGGAAGATATGCCAGGCAGCTTGCAGATGCTGATCAGAAAGAAAACCTATATTACATGGAAGGAGCAATCTCCTGAGAGAGAAGAGTTTTGGGTAAAACTCAGAGAAGCTGTACTGGACATTACAGATAAGCCTTGTCCTTGTGAATGTGGCAGATGTACGCACTCAATCAGTCAATCGAACGAAGTGGAAACTTCTGGATTGATAAACTAGTATGTGTTCAAATTTTCATGGCAGTTGCGATATCTTAAAAATCAGATTAAGAGTTGTATGTTACCGTGAAGTGGGGCTACTTTGTTCATTGTATCTTGATGACAGTGTTGCAGAGCGATTAATTGAGTTGAACTTTGCTGTATCTCTATAAGTACACTATAACAGTTACTCTGGTATCAAATGAATTTTTTTATTATTAATCGTATATATTTACATATGACATACGCACATGCTAATTTAAATGAATCCATATTTCCATATTATCCTTATTTCAAGCAAGCCGTGTATGTTCAATAAAAAATGTGAATAGGATGATAATTATTATAGTCCCATGCTAAAGTAATTAGTAAGCAGTAAGCATACCATTCTAGATGAAGCTTTTTTCATCTTCATTTTTCCCACACACATGTCAACCTCTCGAGTTTACTCTCCCCATGATTATATGTATCATAGCCGTTTAGAGCGCACAATGCCGCAAGCGCCGATATCCACTAACCTACCAGACACCTGGGGTTATTCTTAATTCTTGTTAACCTGACCTGGGATCGATCACAGGTCTTATTGCTTCTGAGGTCGACGCTCTAACCACTCGGTCATAACCCCACCCCC
>JAQFZF010001669.1:0-13611 GCA_034695365.1 Enchytraeus norvegicus | reverse complement strand
TCGGTGCTGCGCTGACTGCTTACCGTGCCGTGCCAACTGTTTGCCGTGACCATGGTGCCGGTGACTAGGCGATTTATGCGTTCGAGTTGATCTTCTAGTCGTCTTGGCAACTGCTGCTTGGCAACCACCTCTAGGGCGACCTCTCTTAGCAGGCTTGCAGCGTTCTATTTCTGATTGGTCGATATCTTTATAAACCATGCTGACAGGCCTTAGCACGCTCGTCTCATTGTCTGATTGGTCTGAATCACGCAGCACTTCAGTGTCTATCTCGTACTCTGATTGGTCAGACTCTATCAGGACCCTCCCACCAGCTCTACTCCCACCCCTACCCCTACCCCTGGTGGTGCGAGCACCCCTCCGAGGCATGGCAATGGAGGCTAAAGCAGTAGTTGAGCTGATTGCTGTGTGCGAAGCAGCAGCTGCAGAGGCAGTACACACAGCTGCTAGCCTAGCACCTGCAGCTGAGCCAGCAGTGGCAGCATGAGTACAGCTAGACGAAGATGTCCACATAGCGGTTGTTGAAGAACTTGACACAGATCTACTTGGAGCTGATAAAGCAATACCTACGGACAAGGAACACACATTGACTCCTGTAGGAGAGCTGCTGGTAGAGATTACAGGTACTGTGCTTATGCTATTGCTACTTTCACAACCGGCACTAGTACGAGGCATATTAGTGCTAGATGTTGTAGTGGACTGTCGTACTCCAGTTGTTGCTGTGTTACCATATTGAGACATATCCTTGAGCACATGTGTAGACTTTGACACATTGTCAGTCGACATGTGATAGGCCTCACGATTAGCGACAAGCATAGAAGGAACGAGCTGAACAGCAGCTTGTTCTGAGTTCTTGATTGACGTGAAAGCAGGATCTGATAGCAACCCAGGCAGTAGCACGGAGAGAACTTTAGTGAACTTGTTACCAAGTCGCTCTATGCAGCCCCGAGGTGACCGACACAGCGGTATATAACAAGTCTCTGACAGCTCTAGCCTATCCAGCCTGCTTCTATCTGCTGAACCACTCTCCAGCGACGCTGCATCGAGTAGAACATTCATGACAGCATCAAGCATTGCCTCAGCGGGTGAATGAGACGTGCAATGGCTCCCCCTGGTGGCTAGATGTAGATCTGTACAGTTAGGAGCGATAAGTCGCATCAGATCTTGTACTTGTTCTTCCAGCGCCGCGAGTGAGGACTGATGCAGAGCAAACAGCTCCAACTGAGCGTCCACCACTGCCTGTCTGCTGGCTCTGACCTTTCTCTTGTATCTACCAAGTCGTGTGGCAGGACGCTGCCTCTTCAAGCATGGCTTGAGTACATCATGCCGTGGATCTCTCTTACCAGCCTGCATCCTCTCCTCTGCAGACTTCCTCACACTGTGCATGAGTAAATCCAGCCCAGTCACCTGCCTGTCAACCATGTTGGGATGAACCCCTGCAGGCAGTCTCATTGTTTTACAACTACTCAATAACTCAGAGGTGGGGACCAATCCATTAGAGAGACCTGTTGGAGGTAGCGCTGACATGTGATAGGACAGGGGGTTAGAAGTGATAGCGGCACTATTGGTATCTGGATAGCATCTGCTGCCTCTCACCAGGTTGAAATCAACCAGACTGTTGGCCTCACTGCCAGACGAGGGAGCCACGAGGTTGTTGGAGAGGTTGATGTAATGATCAGTTATGCTCACACCATTGAAGATATCTCCTCTCAGCAGATCACTGGGGTCCATGGAATCAAACTCTGTGCTGTCTAGGGTTCCATTGAAGCTGTCTACAGAGTCCTCACCCAGTATGCTGAGGTTGTCCAGGAGGATGTGATCACTGGTGTTGCTGATGAGATCATCGTCCATGTGGGACCTGGAAGGCACCTCCTCCCTTGGATACAGGAAGGGCCTACCTGTGGGAAGCACCTCCTCCCTCTGGTGCAGCAAAGCTCTATATCTGGAAGGCATCTCCTCCCTGGGGTACAGCAGGGCCCTACTTCCGGGAGGCACCTCCTCCCTGGGGTCAAGCTCCCTCAGGCTGCACTCCTCCAGGCTGCTCTCAGGGTCCTCCAGGGAGCTCATGATGAGGTCACTAAAGTCCCCGAGGTCTCCCAGACCAAAGTCACCGAACGATGTATCATCCTGAAAGTCTACAGAGTCCAGGTCATTGTCATCTGTCTGTAAGCCTGGTAGTCTGGATGAGCTGGTAGTTTTGTGTGAATCTCTTTCCACCAGGTTCTGCTGTACTCCACCAGATTCTGGTTTAATTTTGCCCCCGACCCCTGAAGAAGAAGAAGGACCCATTTGTCGAACCAGCGTAGATCTTCTAAAGATTCTGGAGCTCTTTCTATTGGCCAGGCTCTGGTCAACACTTCCTGTGGATGTCAGATTCTTATATGCTGGAGGAGAAGTTAAGGCTTCTGCTACGTCACTATTGTCTGAGAGCAAATGTTCTATTATATCTTTGACTGGATCGACACTAGAGCTCAGCAGTGAAGATTTCTTGCTCTTCCTTGTCTTCTCTTCCACAATTTTCTCACCAGACAACACTGACAACACATCAATTGACGACTGATTTCTGTCAGTTTCCTTTGACAATGCTTTTTTCCGAGATGTAACACCAGTATTGTTAGAAACACCACCGAGCGTGGCTTCACTCCGATCTGTCAGATCCACACAGGAAGTGTTAGTAGCACCTCCAGCCCCTCTCTTTCTGGTGGAAGTCTTCTTGTCAGCAGCAGCAGGTTTAGAACCAGACTTGTCACGTCCACGGGTTGACGAGTCCTCAATGAATCGAGTGAACTCACTCAGATACCCCCGCTTGTTTTCATCTGACACGTTGTCATGAGAAACTCTTTCAGTGGCCGTGTCAGTCGGTTCTTCGACTACTTCAATGCTAGATTGTTGTTTGTCAGCATTGTCGTCACCGTCCATCTTTCTGGTTCTAGAACTTCTTCTCAAACAGTTACTGGGTTCCTCAGAAACCTTGTCCATCACCACGGCCTCAGAATTGATCATAGCAATGGGTTTTCTACCTTTTCTTTGATCATTGTTAACAACCGACTGTGATTTTTCCTCGTGTCTCAGATGTTCCTGATTAGACTTGTTGACAGCTGACACATCAACTGACTGCACCTTGTGCTGCACACTAACAGCTCTATCCTCCATTGCTCCAGCCAGTGACTCACAGTCCACAGCCTTACCCTGCTGGTCAGGCTGATCCAAACTGGCTCTCCTCCGCGATCTCTCACCTCTATCAGCCTGGACCTCAGATGACTCCACAGCTATCTTAGAAAACCCTCCCACAATTATATCCTGAGCTTTCGCTGCCCTGCTCCTCCTGACTCTCTTTGTCTCATCTGGTTTCATCTCCTCAGAGGGGCGCTTCTGAGCTCTGGAGGATCTCGGCGCAGCGATCACATCAGCTAAACCAGCTGTGATGTCATCCACTGGAGGTATCAGAGAAGCATTGTCAGATTTATTCATCTCCTCCACAGGCATTCTCACACTGTCAACAGTTCTGCTGATAGAGACAAGTCCACTTTCAGAGGCTGTTGACTGAGAACTCCTGAATGTACTATCAACTACGCTTTCTTTCACTTCTATAGATTTTAAAGAATCCACATCATCCTGTGATACTTCAGAGAGAGGCCTATCTAGACTCAACAATTCCTGAGCATCATTTGATATTGCTCGTGACATATCAGGTGATGAAATATCTGCTGTAGTTGATGGTTTAGTTATTTCACTACCCTCGTCAATGTTGTCTGATTTGATTAGATTTATTATTGTCGCTTCTTGTAAAGTCTCATCAGTCCTATGCAACTGATGCTCAGTAGCACCGGTACATCCACTTTCATTACAAGTAGAATTAGGTTCACAATCAGCTTCACTCACAGTGTCTACTGACGATGTCTTGTCAGCCTCTCTAATAGCACAGGATATCACCGGTGTACTGTCTAACGACAAACTGCTCTGTGTGTCAAGCTTGAGTGTATCAGGTCCCTTCACTTTGGCATCGGTGGTTAAACCAACGTCAAGTAGAGAAGTAGAAATCAAAGCATGACAAGTGTCAGTCTTACACACTGCCATATCTGACGCATCAACAGCTTCACTCCCTTCATTCTTGCTCTCAATACATTTAACTTTTTTCACTTTCACTTTACTTCTTGCACTCTTCACAGGAACAGCTGGTGTCAGTGAGGGTTGATGTTCCGCAGACATATCTGTCTCATCACCCTCTGCCGCACTAAAGGTGGCAACTCTCTTCATATCTTTCTCATCACCCTCTACAGCATTGCTGGTGGCACCTCTCCTAGATCTCAGCTCCCTCTTACCGCTCAGCTCCTCTGATGTTGAAGCAAGGTCGGCAAGGTCACTCACTGCAGAGCTCAAACCAGTCACAGACAGTTCTTCATCCTCATCATCCAATATCCTTCTTCTTGATAATCTCTTCGTGTAACCATTCTTCTTTGTTATGCTCGGCAGACCTGCGGCATTCAAGCTTATGGAGAGTTTGATAGGTTGCTGGGATGACTTGGGACTTTGTGACTCACAGGGTTCAGTAACATTGTCATTGAATGTTGCGGGTTTTGTTGCAGGGCTGGTACAAACAGTCTCTGCCGTGGCTACCAACTCAGATGTTTTCATCAAGTCTGCAGTATCTGATACAGAGGTGGAAACACTAGTTTTATTAGATGTGGTAGCACTTGCAGCAACAGCAGTATTGCTAGTATTTTCTGAAGTTTCAACTCTTACAATAATTTTATTTAATGAAGTTGTAACAGCAGCACAGGTTGTAGAAGATAGCAAATGATCGATTGAATGGGTAGAGGCTTTCTGAGTCTTTGATGGCAAGTTGTTCTTATGTGAAGGCAAGGTTAACACCTGCTCGTCAGACCCTACCGGCACAGGCGTGTCACAGCCAGCATCAGGCACTGCATCATGAGAAGACTTACAAGCATTCAGCTTAGCGCTGAATCTATCTTTAACCTTCCTTCTAATACAAACCGTGGCTTTCCCATCCGTTTCATTTCTCTCTTCAACAGCAGTACCTGCAATACCATCAATACTCTTATCCACAACAGTGGAACTATCTTCCAGCTTACCCTCATCAAAAGCAACAGAGCATTTATCATTGTGCCTGATAGCATCATTATTTCCAATCTTACTGATGACAATTTTATTTACTGTGTCTCTCGCAGAATCTTTAGAATTATCGGTAACCAAAGAATCATTGTCAGGTTTCACTTGATCAGCAGTGGTTGTGGTACTATATACAGGTTTATCCGACACAGTTCTTGACTTCACTCTCTCATCAGTAAGTGTATTGAGGGCTTGCGGTAAAGCTAGGGGTGGGTCTGAATACATGCTCCACAGGCTGTTAATTCTCTCATTCTGACCGGAGTTTTTCCACAGTTGACTGCTTCCACTGGACACTAGACGTTCCACCGATGAGACAAACTTATCTGTATCAGGTGCTGACTGTAGATCCTTCTGTCGATTGTTCAAATGAGGTCGAGCCTTAACAACATTTTTTGCAGCATTGGAATTTCCTGTATCTTTTGCCATACTGATTGACTGGTTGATCTTGTGATTAGTTAAAGAATCTGAATTATTCTGTACTAGTACAGCCTTACTTCTAGCAACATCAGGGCTTCTCTTCTCATCAACCAGTACCCCAACATCCTCATGACCCTTCACCACCGAGCTGTCACTCACTTCTACTGGCTGCTCGGAGGTACTGTCCTTGTTCTTGCTCTTTGGATCAATACTTTTGCTAGTTGTCTCTATTGCAGCAGCCCTGGGTTTATTTGTTAAGGCCCCACATAAGCTCTTATCCTTGTCCAATGTTGGCTCGGCTGAACCAACATTTTCAACCCTGTCTCTAGCTGACTGTTCTGGTGAAATGATTTTGCTCTCAGCTTGGAGAGACAACACACAAGGCAGGTTGCTATCTGTAGAATGGGTTTCTTTATTCCCATCCACTCTGTTGTTTAATGGAAGGCTTCCATCAGACATGTTTGTTTCACTTTTGTTTCTGTTATGTCTTAGCACAGGTGGTTTATCAGTGCCTTCACTAAACACATCATCATTGCACAGTGTGTCATCGGAAGAAACATCTGAAAAACAATCCTCATTTCTGGAACTCTCTGCCAGCTGTTCTACACTCTGCTTGCTTGTTTCGCTCGGCACCCTCTTCTCTCTCAGACCCACCACTTTCATTTTATCACCGCACAGAGCTTCTGCCGCAGAGCCTTTCTTTCTCGAAGTCATGAAGGATTTTGGTGGAGTTCCACCCGACGACCTTGGAGCAGGTGGAGGCCCACCCGACGACCTTGGAACAGGTGGAGGCCCACCGGAAGACAGCTTCATCACACTCCACGAGGCTCCTCCGCCAATCCTCCGAGACTTGACCACACCAGAGGATTTCCTGACGGATGGTGAGTCTCTCACAGTGCTCGGAGGAGGTTTAGATGTCTTGTCACCAGCTCTCTTGTGATTAGAGGTTGTTGGGAGACTCGACGAGGCTGTCGGCAGCTTGGGAACAAACCAACTGCTGCCTGCCCGCTTGAGAGACAAAGATAACTTGAGAGGTGGAACCAGCTTTGAGCCGCCAGCCGCTGGTGGAGACTTCACCTTGGAATCTGACTCAATCTTCATGGTCTCAGGTACCCCATCTGGTAGCTGCTGTGCACTGTTTGTAATTCTTCCACCAGCCTCTGGTACGGATAATTCTTTCGATGAAGACTCCGGAGTGAGAGAATTCTTTGAACCTATTTCAACTGGCAAAGTTTCTACACTTTTATCTCTCAACCTTATATTTATTTTGGACAAACTTGACTCAACACATGTTGCAGTGGATTCATTACTCTGAGAACTGAATTCATTGTTGGGTTCACTAACAGCTTCTAATGAAGCGACAGTAGAAATAGTAGGCAGAACGGCACTTAGAATATTTTCATTAGAGTCGACATCACAAACTGGCTCCTGTTTAACGTGAATATCACACATAACATCTGTCTTTAGCACTGCCACAGACTTCTTCTTCTGTTGCTGCAATGGTCTTAACAGCAGCGGCTGCAGTACGACTTCAGCAATCACCTGATTGGCTGCTTGTTCAGCCAATGCTTGATCAGGTCTCCTCTGATTGGTTGCAATCATCAAAGAACTCCGACAAAGGACAGAATGCTGGTCGACACAGTCAGTTTGTAAGTCAGTAGGAACGACAGATTCCTGTTTCACAGTCGCTGGTTTCTTATCGCCAGTCGTCACAAGATTACACGTTCTACTTATATGTGATGTACTGCTCTCTACCAGTTCTTGTTTAATCACAACTTTCTCACTTAACGCTGGCACAGCAGTCTTGTTATTACTGGACTTGACATTCAATGCCGCATCGTTGCTGACAGAATTAATCCGAGTTGAAGATTTAATTCTAGTATTTGCCGCACTAGTCACAATATTACTTGTATTTTGCTCAGGTTTATCCGCAGGACTACAAGTAAGCTTACACACAAGTTGTTCTGGTTGTTGACAGGGCGACCTATTCAGTGGTGCTCCATCTACAGGTTCGTACACAATTGGTTGATGGTCACGCCTCACATCACACCTAACAGCTCCATCTCTAGATCTTACGCTGGCACTAACTAACGAGCCTTTATCACTGCTGCGAGTGCTGTCAGTGCTGTCATCTCTACGTTTTCTCACACTACACTTACTAGCGCAGCTATCCACAGACGTCTCACTCTCACGTCGACTGTGGAGACTGTCAAAGGTCTCAGACTGACTCACAGAAGCTTTGGATTGTCTACTTGTTTCATCACATGGTGGAATATCAGGTCTGCTTTTATGTTCTGTCCGCTTCTTCTCCTTAGAAAGTATTTTAGTCGGTATCTTCAGCACAAAAGAGTTCCTCGCCTTGTCAAATCTTGCACAAGGTATTGGATCATTTGAGTTAGCTCCATCTTTCTCGACCTGGTCATCCACCTCGGACTTACTACAAGATCGTTTGTCTGACAAAGTGGTATCGTCGGCAGATGTGGCTGATAGCAGCTGCGGCTTTGATGCTGTGTCCTCTGAGCAGCTGTGATTGCTAACTTGACTAGATTGAGAAACAGGCTCGACTTTCTTATTGTTAGCGAATGAACTGCACTCAACATTACCAAGCAACTGACTGGACAGCATTGCTCTACCCTCTACTTGCTGTGTGTGATATGGCTCACGTTGTTGTGATGATGACTGCTGCCTATTGGCTTGTGGCAGCTGCTCACTTTGCTGCTGATGTTCGTGTGGTAGCTTCATTGAATCTGCCAGCTCCTTCTTTCTTTGCTTCTGTTGTTTTTGCTGTTGTTTTTGTTGTTGCTGTTGTTGTTGCGGCTCTTGTTGCAGTTGTTGCCGATCTACAGGAGACACTTTCCGAAGCTGCTTCTGAGCTTGAAGCTGACCAGACCCAACTAACTTCTCCCCACTCTGCTCAGGTACTTCCGTGGACTGCTTACACTTGCCTATAGCTATCTTGATGACCAGTTTTGTATCAGCCTTGTTGCAGGTCACCAGGCTGTACTGTTTAGCAGCTGAGACAGCTGTGGCAGCAGCCAAAACATCAGCTGCATCAGCTGCTGGTGCAGCATCCACAGCAGCTGGTGCTGGAGTTCTAGCAGCAGGAAATGGAGAACCGCTTCCGGCTCTATTCTGGATCTCAGAGCTCGCTGGTCTAGCCGGCTGACTCTCACCCGCTGAGCTACCGGAGGATGGTCGTGTCGCTGTAGAGCCGGGTGTGGCTCTTGAGCACCGGCGGTCACTGCTGAAGAACTTGTTCCTGGGCTTAGAGGTTGAGGATGGGGTAATAGTGGGGTGGGGTTTAGAGGAGGGGTGTGGGGTGGTGAGGGAGTGGGAGGAGAACGTGGAGTCAAGTGAATTAGAGTCCTCACCGTTATAATCTATCTGACTCTGCAGCATAAAATATACATAATCATCATCAGTTCTCTGCATCATACATAAGAGGTTATAACAGAATCACATTTGGTCTTTGTACAGACAGTAATGTGTCAAATATGATCATCTTTACACAGAATTATATATCTAATTGAAGATGACTGAATAGCTGAGTCGGTAGCATACATGGCCAGCTAAGCAGGAGACTGAAAGTTCACTCTCAGCCAGATCTGTCTCTGACAATAGATCTCTGTATAAAGACAGAGCCACTAGAGTTTTATACCTTATTTATAGCTACATTCTGCTATATATATGCAGCCTCACTTGGCAAAAAAAGAGGAATGATCAGTGCTCATTCACTGATTGTGTGCACCTGCCCACACAAATGCACCTTAACGTATGCTAATATACAGACAAAGATAAGTTGATAGAAACTTGATTTTAAAATAACATGATAATATTAGGTTATATATGAAATAAATAGGCCTAGCTAACATGGGCCTGCCGAGGATGCCGTTAGGAAGTCCACTGGTCCATCCAGAAAGAGAGAGATAGCCCTATCGAATTACGCGTGGCTTTTATGAGAAAATACATAATTTATAAATATTACCGCGAGCAAATAAATATGACAAATTTATGGTATTAATGATTGGTCTAGTCAAAACAATAATATAATTGAGCTACTTAGAGCATATCAGACCTATAATTAGTGCAATGTTAACCACATGTATGTACAATTGTACATCAGATATGCAATTATGCATGTATACTAAGAGCATTGACAGTAAGGTAAGGAGACATACGTCAACTCTTCTAGATTTAGCAGGATCAGTGGAGAAGCTGTAGACATCATCACACGTAGAGAGAGCATCAGATCTCATACTCGAAGTCTGAAAATCTGACAGAATTCTACTCTCTGAATGTGGTTCAAGTCGTCGTGCACTTGATTCCTTATTGCTGCAAGAAGTTACAACGTCTTTACCATCACCCTGCTGTTCACCGACACTAAACTGTGACTTTTTGTCGTTCGGGCGATTCCGCGATATTGTAAACCCCGCTCCATTATTACGAGTTGAACCACAAGGCAAACCATTCGACAATTTATCAGAAAGCGGTGCAGTTCTTTTTACAATATTATTAAATGTAACCGATTCTGGTCCACCTTTAATGCCTCTGATATTGTTAGAAGTAATCGATTTATTAGATTTATAAGTACCGTTAATCCTCTCACGTGACCCTACACAAGTCCTGACAGGGTGCTGCTCTTTATAATCATCAGACTCACAATGCTGCAACGACTCACTCTGCTTTCTCTCACTCACTCTACAGTTTCTACCACCACTAGGGTCGCTACTTGACAGCGTATTTACAACATTGTTCCGATGATACTCGACCGTTGAACACAATGATGATGATGTCACTATTGAGCTTAACGATGAGGTCACCATTGTTCTAATGTCACATTTAACGCTGTTCCCTGAAGTTGTTGGAATAATACAATTAAGCTTAGGATAGAGAGAAGGCGGGGTCTCATTGCCGCACGATGAGTGCTGATTGGTCGAGGCCTCGTCGTAACCACGGTGACAGGGTGAGCTGACGTCCACCCCGCTATCCTTGGGAGAGGGGAGAACCAGAGAAGGGGGAGAGAGCTCAGAGGTGCAACATTTCATCGATGCATCCGGGGGCCCGTCACTAGAATATCTTGATGGACCATTTTCATCTCCGCCCCCCTCCTCCACTGAATCACAAGTATCCTCCTCCCCCTCCCACCTATCACACCCCCTACCTACCTCTCCATTCACCACCCCTCTCTTATGTCGACTCTCAGCGTCTGTATATGGAAACGTTCTTTCACCAACACCATATCCATCGACAGAATTACACACTTTTCTAGATTTCTCTGCTGATTTTCGACGCTTTCGGATGGTTAGTTTAGTTCCACCCGTTTCAGCCACATATACATCCATGTTTTTGAATCGTTAGGCATAGCACACCAATGCCAAGCCACTGCGTCCTAATATTACCTACACTAGCTCTTTAGAAACCAGCACGACTCTAATATCTATGCTAACATTCCATCAGCTGCTGCTTTAGTAAGAATGTGTTGAAGGAGTCTGAAGACTCAGAAGAATCTCTGTATGATATTCAACAGTCGCACAAGCTACTCTCCATGAAGATACCCACAGAGAGAGAGGTTGTCGAATAATTTTTCTCGTACGTTATATGCCAGTCTCAGAAAGTTAGAGTCCACACAAAGATGGAGAAGAAAGAAATCTAAAAATATAACAAAAGTTCTCAATAATATCAATTTTAAATACAACACATGTACAAAATATAATAGATTTAACGTCCAATGACTGCAGTTACTCACCAAAAGGTAACGTTATGATGTCCATGGACCAAGGAAAATATCCAAAATTCTATTAATATTCAATACCATGGTTTAAAGTTAAAAATGTATTTTCATATGATTTACTTTAAAGAAATTTATCTGGGTAACTTGATAACTTTCGGTAAATTTTCCGAATCACGACTTTTGCTAAATTGATGAAAACATGTTCAAAATAGCCTAATTTTGCGAGAAATAGTGTCCATTTTTGATTTCCAGTTGGTGCTTGTCGAAAACAGCAATTTTTTACATATGCATTTTTACGTATGCATTTTTTACGTATGCATTTTTTACGTATGCATTTTTACGTAATGCATAGGATAGGGTTAGGGTATGGGTTAGGGCTAGGATTAGGGTTTGGATTAGGGTTAGGCCTAACCCTATTACAGTCATCTACAAAAAACAAATGCAAAGTCATAACTCTGGTGAAGCAACTAAGATCTGTTATTGATGTAAAACATCTGATGGTTATATCAACCAGATATCAAACTATTAGATCTTAAAAGTTTATATTACATTAAGTGAATTTATCAAAATAAATCTTACGGAAAATACTAGGAGTTATTATACTTCTAAATTTGAGCATAAAAGTAAGTTCAGATAGTTTAATGAACCCAAGAATTAAGCTCAACACTAGAATATTAACACTAGAATTTATTAGCTTCCTCTTTAATTGTTGTAACTTTCTACAGTAATAAAACTCATAATATTATCGCCTTCAATCCCTTAACATCCAATAACAGAACTTTAGATATAACACAATGCACAAATTTACCTCAATCTTTCCTCTATTTGATAAATTTAAATAAAAGTTGACGACATTTTAAACAAAATTAACCTAAACAAAATATACGTATGTGATAGCGAAAATAAGAAATAAACCATTTATTTTCAAATATACATATTAAATGAATCATTTATACGAACCACTTGCCTCTAGAACCGTCCAATCACATTGCTCCGCACACAAACATGGCGGCGTGATTAGGCGAAGAGAAGTATTGGATGAGTTAGGCAGAATAGTTGTATTTTCTCATACACAAGCCGCCATCTTGCATCTCTTGGATCTGTTTACGCCGCGGCTTCCCTTCACTCAACATCTCTTGTCGGATACGTTAGAAACTTTGCTCGATGCACGCAATCGCTTAAAACGTAGCAAAACGCCTTTTCCCATACATGGCTGTCTGGACATAAAACGATTGAATTGAAAATTCGTTTTATTTTACTGTCGCTGGCGAGACAGAGCTCGATGCTGTAGGCAAAGGTAGGACCGTAGGACTCAACGGATGGTTTTGCAAAAAGACCTTTCTTGTTTTTTTCTTGTTTTTTTGCTGTTAGGCGATGCCAGCCGTTCCATCATAGAATTAAGATATAGGCGTGCGAAGCTCCGCGAGGTCATTCATAACCGATACAAAGTAGAGCTATTTTTGAAAACTACTAAATTAAATAATATAGGGCCGCCTACTATAATAGGACTACACAAATATGTGACAGTCAAATTCAATTTTCCTGAAAAATTGTGTAGCAACATAATCAAAACATTTTCTTATAATTTACAACTTGCATCTTGTGTCCTAGAAAAGCAGCTTACTGGCAGCAAAACATAGAAAAGTTAACGTTAAATTTTCTTGTCCAAAACTAAGTGGTGAAATCAATGTTAATTAAAGTAAGCCCGAGATTTCGCTGAGCCCTGCTCCTGAAAAAGAGTAAACATATGTCTATTTGGTATTACATATATCATGTGTTGTGGCTTAGAGAGCTTGGACTGTCATGTATTAATTTGTATACTATGAAATAGAAATATATTCCAGTAATATTTAATTAGGTCAAACGATTTCAACATCGGCATCGTCGTGTATAATAGAAGGAACAGGTTTCGTCAGGGACAGTCCTGACAAAACCATTAATTTACTGCAAATGATGTCAGGAGCAGTCCATACGAAAGCCATTAATTATTTACCGCAAAAGTGATATCAGATTAAACCAATAAATTATGATGAAACTCCAAGTTTAACGTCAGTTTCCATGCAGGACCGCAGACTGGAGTGACGGATGGGGCCCTGAACCACCATCCGTTATATTTACAATATACAGAAATAAAAGAGAAACAGGCACACACACACAGGTCGCATTAAGATGCCCCTAAATAGCCAAGTGGGATCAATATTTGTAATTGGGAACTATACATACTCATGGGCTGCGCCACCATTGTTTAATTCAACTCTTTGAGGAATTTGTACAAACTATGCATATTTTTCTCATTAAAATGCACTTTTTGAACTATTTTCACATATTCCCCCCCC
>JAQFZF010001668.1:0-13614 GCA_034695365.1 Enchytraeus norvegicus | reverse complement strand
ATTTTGCACTTAAAAATGATAAATTTTGGACTCTTGTTCTCCTCTATTGTTGTGTTAATATGGCATTATGTAATATGTATACACTTAGTGAAAATAGGGTCAGAAAAAGCTAAAGTGAAACACGCAAGAAAGATGTTTCGATCGCTTCGCGCAAACTATTTTCAATAGTGCGTAAATTTTTCTAGCGGAGCGAGCAAATTTTTCTTTCTAAACAGGCCCCCAATACCATTTGTATAATTCAAGCACTGCCTACATACAATTGAGATCGAGCAGATTTAATGTTCATTTTATTGTCTCAAAATGATATCAGGAAAGCTGCGAACATACAATTCATATTAAATTCTATACCATCATGTTTGGAAACTGTTTAGACTAGACAAGAATTTGCTGAAGACACGAATATAAAAATATGGCACAGTAGGCCTACAACACAAGACACGATGTAGCACAGCTAATACATGTGCGAAAACTTAGGCGGGGGGGAGCCCGGGGGAGGATCCCCAAAGTTTGAGACATGGGGTCCGAGTATTTTTAGACCCCCAAAAGAATTTGTAACATCTTGACTTAAAAGTGAGTTTTATGACGATTTTTATGTCAAATTGTTTAGTGAATGACTATTTTTTGTGTACCTTAAAGGGTTCTGACTGAAATTTTACAAAAATATGGCAACATTGTTGGACCCCCCAAAGCTCGGACCAAGTCTTCGCCCATGAGCTAATATATAGGGGCTACTAAAGTATGGCGGACACTATGTATGGAAAACTAAAACAACACCAAACAAACTAATTAAAAGTAGATCATAGTCCAGTGGACGAAATAGTTCTGAATCAAGTAAGTACTAACGAAATAAACTAGACTAAAAAGTTACACTAGGCTAACTGTTGGACTAAGACAGCCTAATACACAATGAATAAATTAGCCTCAGTACAATAATAACAGTTCATAAAGAATAAATAGGCTTACACTTTGTAAATATAGTGACTCATTTGGTTACAGTATCAGGCGGAATTAATCATATTTTAGTAACAGACGATCTAATTCTAGAAATTATAAAATTATGACAAACGATTGTTAATATGCCTGTTAGCTGGGTAATTATCCCGTTTGTCTGCTATGGGCCTACTTAGACCGGGTTAATATAGAATAAAATATGTTCTAGGCTATATCTCCATGAATCAATGGTTAACGTGTCGGCCAGTTATGAGGTCCGGATTTCGATTCCCGGTCGAGTAAATCAGAGAGTAAAATCACGGATGTACAACGGGCTAACCAAGCCCACCATCCCTTCGTGGGTCGCTAAATTGTAAGTAATTAGTACGTAGTAGGTGATTACTTCGGACCATTGCGAAGATTGCCACAGGTCTGGCGATAAATGATCCAATTCCAAATTGGATCGTATAGAGTGGGATTGGCGACTTCACCATCAGATTAATGAATATGTCACCTGTGTGCTACAATCGCTCAGGATCGTGATCAGCTCCGCGCCCACGTTCGGTAACGAATACGGCACACAACCTATATGCCGCATGACTATCCCTGCTTGCACTGGAAACCGTAATTAATAGGATGTACATTTTGCAAATCGGCTAACGACTTGGCTATACCTTGGCACATAATGTACACCTTTGCAAACATATATAATTATAGTAGCACAATTACACGGCATCACACTGACATATTCATGTAAACATACGCAGACATTATACATTTATACAATTACAATGAATTGTCAATGATAGCCTACATAAGTACATACACCTATTATATCATAGCCTATACAAAAATAAAACCATAGAAATGGTAGGTTTGAGTGTGCTTAACGTCAAGGTTCAGAGGCACAAGGCTTCTATTCAAGACGGCTCAACACAATCGAGCACTACCGTCACAAAAACTGGTTTAAAGCTTATTACAGCTTTACTCCGCAAAACGACCTGCAGTCTATTACAGATCGCCGAGTCGGAGTTAAAAAACCACGGAAAATAAAATTTGCACAGTTTATACAGTATAGGCTTAGTTAACACTACTTTGAGAAAATTGCTGCTGTTCATTAATGATGTTCAATTAAATAACATGCCAAATAGGCCAATGCTTAAAGGCTAAAGCCGACTTTAACGTCAGTTTCGCTTCCTAACGGCTACATCATTGACGGGCGAACCATGAAATTCGAACCGTGAACATGTGGAGTCGGACACTTAACCGATGTGCTACTGGCTCAGCCCTGATTTGCATAAAAAATTTGTTGTTAACCATACGCTGCTAATTCAACTTTTCGCCTATCTTTTGAGTAACACAATCGGCTAGTTAAAACGAAGAAATAGTGCGAGTTTTCGTCAGAGAGTAGGAACAACCAGTTATAATTTTATAAGTCCGAAACCCACACCCATAGAAGAGATACCGTAATTCGGCCACATAAGAATTATATTATTTTGACATGATTATTCTAATAATATAATTATTTACAATTATTTTATTTTGGTATTTTATGCTATTAAAGGTACCGGTACGTCAACAACAAACAATACTAGCCTTGCACCGGTCCATGATCCATCATTGAAATACAACAACTTGTAACAATACTGACAGTAATATGGGGAGTGTTCAATGGGTAGGAGAGTCACATTTAATTGTAACTTTTATTGAGCATTTGAATCATAACATTCAATATTATTTTTCACATCTATGGTAATTACAGTCAGGCATTTTGGCGTAATACTCCGCGTTTCTAAAATGACAAAGGCCCAGAATTAGCCTATATTGTCAGTTTTCCCATCAATTAGTAATCACTATTTATTTGTACGGAAAGATACCTATATCCACTTTGCTCCGATATTAAAAAATATACACCATAATAGTACTTAGACGTACGTGAGTATACTACGTATATGTACATGTACACCAGGTAGGGAGCGCTAGGCTATATTAAGTCCCTGATATCGTCGTCAGATGATGAACCGGACGTTAAACCGCTATTTGATTTGATTTGATTATAAAATCTTTCTGAAACCACAGGTTACATTGAATACATTCAGGACCGATTTCTGAGGTTAACATCTTTGGGCAACGTAGCCGTCGTCTAGTAACGTGTTGGTTGAGTGAATAATTTTATAATGGGAGGAAATGAAATAAGTTCACAACAATTGGTTCAATAAACGGTAACCATACCTGAAATTCAGATATTATGGCCCCAATAGTGATATAACCCTAAGACCATATCAGAGATAAATCGTTCGTATCTTTGAAATAGTATAATCTATATTCTATGATAGACCTATTTTATTAAAAGATACAGGGGCATCCCCCCCCCAATTTTGACCCAAGAAATTGGCTCAAAACTGACCACCATAGCGGTGTCCCCCCCCCAATTTCGGACTTTCCCCCCAAAAATCCGGAAAATTGGCCTGAAAATCTCCCCCCCTCCCAACTCTTTAGGTGGCGCTAATTGCGCCAGATGCTATATGGATTGGACGCCCCCGAAAAGATAGATTCATCGAAACAGTCTAGGTGCAGCAGACAGTTACACAGATACATGATAGGAAAGATGAAAATAAACTCTATAGTTTAAAATAAATTCTACAACTGAGTGAATCTTCACAGCAACAGTAATGGAATCACAGTAGCGTCCACATGATTTCAATATTTGATAGTCCAGTCTAATGTAATTGGGATTAGTCTAAAAGATTAAGTGACTACGTCCCTGACATCGCCTTCAGATGAGCAACCGGACGTTAAAACCTCATTGATTGATTTACTGATCTTACTGCATTACAAAAGAATTTAACGTCCGTTACTTCATGCGATTTGTTTAACCTGTAAAAATAAAGGTAAACTATTATCACTCCAAAAGTGCTTTAAGTGAGGGCTTTATAAAATATTAATAATAACAATAAAGGTCTAACGTCCGTTTCCTCACCCAGGGATGATGTCAGAGACGTTTCAACAGCGCATATCTCAGTAAAAAGGTTGGCAGAAATATGAGCTGAAGAGAAGACGAGATCCTAAACGGTGCCGGTCCGGTGATAATTATTTCGACTGTGAATAAACCATTGTAATGTTCCTGATGTAAACGTCCGATATGAAACAGATATAAAATTTAATTGTATAGGCATACTGACAGATCAAGTGCACATTACTGTAAATAACCAGACTAAGGGACGATTTACAATCTCTCTTTGATCTTACTGGACGTCACTGACAGTCTGACAACATGCGTGGATGAAGAAATGAACGTTAAATAAACCTTATTATAATTATTTTTATCATCAGTTTTGCTGATTTCCAATACGCCAGAAAATTACCAAGTTTTCTAAAATTGTACAATACAGCTAAAATAGTGCTGCCAAATATCTAGAGCCGGGTTTGTCGAGAAGGATAGATGTATCAGTTCATACACGTCTAAAGCCACATTTGAGAATCACAACACTGTATAGTAATTACAATTACATTAGAATGAGTAATAATATAGAACTCTGTGAAATTAAAATAGATGGGCTACACTAGACAACTATGTATAAGGCCTGGCATGGTAACGATCCTGGTCTATTGGTAGTTGGTTTACTGTTATTATAGTGTTATATACAGTTACACAGCAGAGGTCAACCAGGTTATGTGCCCAGTTCCATCAGGATAGAAAATAGTTTATCAGTTTCAGAAGATCACTGGTTCATATTGAGGTCATGTTCGTTCCTGATACTGCTTTCGGTCCAGGTGAGGAACCGGGCGTTAAATCCTCATTGTATTATATTGTAATCCGACATCATTGATGACGGTTGATGACGGGGGGGGGGAGGAGGGGTAAAATTCCCGAATAAGTGATGACCTAATATTTGGATGAACCCTCAATTGAAGTCATTGTCACTGAAACCACGGGTCTATGGTAGGCTGGGCTTAAGTTTTCTCTTTAAAAAGTAATCGCTCTGAAACTTGACACTACTATTATTGTTATTGAACATTTAGCACAGCTCTTCAACAAGAAAGCCTGTTTAGATCAATATTACGTAACTCTTCTCAAATTTCACTATCGATTTGAACATTAAAATATACAATCATGCATAAATTGTAGGCCTACACGCTAGCATAATTATATTTCACATGTAGGCCTACAACATGCATCATATAGGCCTATTTTCCTATTTCTGTAAGTATCAAAATATATGTTGGGTGTCCCACATGTACATTTCGTGTACGTTAAATGCGTGTACATTTCGTGTATAAAATCCCAACGTAAAGTCACCGAGTGAAGTTAATACCAACCAATGCGAGACGGAGAAAATGCTAAGGTACACCGCCGGTCAGAGTTGATCCATAGATTTCGGGGCTGATCCAGTTTCAAAGCGCTCCAGCACACAGGTAGCAATTGCCTTCAAACATGAAAGCTAGAGGCTCTACTAATGCTCCTATTTCCGGAATACTGATCAAATATTTCTAGATAATCCACCATTATGGATTATGATCAGTGTTGACTATGTACCTTACTTGCAGAATAATATCTAATATTATTTTGGTGAAACAGCGGAATGTAGGCCTACCTCCACAGTCGATGTATACAATAACCGAAACGCAAAAAACTAACAAGAAAGAAAGTCGATGCATGCAGCAAAGAAATTTTAAAATCTTGCAAGATTCTAAAGGAATAAAACAAATTTGCAGAATAACATTTACATAATATAACTTATTAAACAGTAATGACCATCACCCATGACATCGAACACTGAACACTGTTTGAATCATTTTGTGAGCATATTCTATAGTGAGATCAGACAAAGGAATCGATAGAGTTATTGTACATAATAAGAGCAACAGAAAGATGGTAGAAAATTAGCGAACATGTTATCATTGTGTCACTTGTAAACATGCCAAACCTCTTTGTCTTAAAATATTTAAGAGATGCCAAATAAAGTGCAACTAAAAGCTACACTTCAAGCATTGCTGTTCATCATTTATCTGCCTCTCACCGTCGATACTTGTATTTACTTAGTCTATGTATTCACTTGTAACAATAATTACAGTATGAAAAAGTTAAATTTCAATAATCTACCAGCTTACAGTATAATTATTATACTAGACAATTATGTAGTCACACATGCAATAGGCTACATAATTACAACATTATAATAGATTACTCTCACGCTATATACTAAAAATATTTTAATCTATAAACATCCATAATAGCACATAAACTTGCATTCTGAGATAAAAGTAAAAAATTATTTGGCAAAAGTTGTATTTCGAAAGTTAGAAAATCTTAGTGAAACAGGAATAGGCCTATATGATCCTAATATATACAGAACTGTATCTTCGTGAATCAATAATTAAATAGAGAGTAAGAAGCAATTGAGATTGCAGAGGAATTGTGACTTCTATAGAAATATTAAGAATTTCGAAATGTGCTAATGAAAAACGTGAAAAATGAAGAAGTTTTGTGGAACGTAGGAAGTATAATTAAACTAAAGATGGACATGAAACGATAACTTGAATCTCATAAAAAAGGTGGGGACACTTAAATTTAACTAAAGCGAAGATGAAAGGAATGTAGCAGAGACGGACCCGCCTGGGACAAGAACCAATTGCCTCCTGCATACAAGGCAAGTGTGCCTTCGACTTAAACATACCAAAGGGATGCCATCCAGCTGAGGCATTGGACATGGGTTCAGCCTGGAAACGATGAACTGAAGATATTAGTTAGAATCATGCGTGCAATAAAAACTAGAATTATGTGGAAGATCATGATCGCCTGGGTCCTGAGTAGATTACGTTCTTTCAGTGAAGTAAAATCTATTATTAGCCTACAGTACAGGTAAAAGCACAAAATGGATTTATAACATTGTAATATCATGGCAATTATTCATAGTCATAAGGCCATTTATTCAAGCCTCTAGTGATTTCATCATGGATTATATGATTCATGTTTTCACTGAGTACTGACAGTGGCTTCATATATCAACCATATCTTGTATTAGTTGAAATCGGTAACTGTGACTTCGGCAGAAAAATTGATATGGGGGTACAAATGGGTGGGGGAGGCAAAAGAAAATGGTGGGGGGGAGCATATAACGATATCAGTAATCATCGCTAATACTTTTACTAGGGGCGAAAGTTTTATAGGAGGAGGCGTTCGTCCTCCCTGGACCCCCCTTGGCGTCCCATTGCTTCTTAACCATTCCTAAATTTGTAGAAAGCTTTACTTTAACATTAAGCTATATGTTTACAGAAACTGTCGAACAACTTAAAGGTGCTTGCTTATGTGCAAACCCTCTTGGTTATATGGCAAATGCTCTAACGACTAGACTTTCTATGTTATGGCAAAAATATAGCAATCACTGTAATCACTAATAAGTATACTATACCATTATAATACTTCATGAATATTGATCATACAATGTGAACATAATCGATCGATCGATCAACATATCAAACGACCAATCACTAGATCAATTTATCGACCAATCAATTAATCAATAAATAGATTAATCAATCGTTCGAGCAATCCATCAATCAATCAATCGACCACTCAATCAATAATCACGCGATTGATCCATTGATCAAATCAACCGATCAATGTGCAAAAATAACCAATCTGCCGATCAATCCGCCGATCAATCGCAGATCAATCGGCCACTCAATATGCCGATCAGTCAGCCCATCAATCAACCGATCAATCAGCCGATCAATCGGCCAATCAATCAGCCGATCAATAGATCGATCAATCGGCCGATCAATCGGTCGATCAGCCGATCAATCAGACGATCAATCAATCGATCACTCACGCGATCAATCAATCGATCAAATCAACCGACCAATGTGCAAAATAACCAATCAGCCGATCAATCGATCAATCAATCGATCAATCAATCGATCAGAAGAAGTGATCGATAACATACAGAGAACTCACTCCACATTGACGAAACTTGAGATGATCGATAAATTCACGGGCTCGGTTAAGATCAGACAGGGCTTCCCCCAATTCACACAATAAAACATAAGAGAAGCCCCCGTGCTCGCCGGAAATTCCCGCCCCATCGGCGACCAGGCCCCCTCCCCCAACGCTCCCCATTCCCGTTGGCCCCCGGCTGTTTAAAATCTTATGAAATGTGATTCGTTCGAGTTTGAGCGATGGCGGAATGTTTTCCACTATATAGTCAGCCCCACTCCAGTAGCTCCAGGTCTGGTCGAGGTTTTCCAGGTTACCGGAAGTCATGAAAGCACTGAGAATGTATCCGGTGTTTGGATTGGACGGCCGCTTAGGGAGCAAAGGTGTGTGCCGGTCCACGAATGTGTGCAGTTCTCGATAACCACCTGTGAAATTGTAAATAAGCAAATATTACATATTTTACAAATAATTTATTTGTAATTGTAATTGTATTGCATAATTATATTTTCTGAAAAAATTTGTAATTGTAACTGTATTGCATAATTATATTTTCATGCAATTATGTATGTCTAATAAGATGATCATAACTAGCAGCCTATGCAAAGATTCGTATGTGATGTGTAGGACTAAATGGACGATATGAAATATTAATTTCATGATTTTAAAGCATATGTAACAAGCAATTTCCGATTGATTTGGTTTTACTTAGACTCTATGACATCGTCTGATAGCCCAAGTTTGATTATATATTTAAAGCAAAATATATATACATTTATGTTTAGTATACAAAAATATATATTAATCTATTTATTGTTGATATATATTTATTTCATAATTTTGAAAATATATTGAATTGCTTTATAACTCAAAAATATAACAAGAAAATAACTCGTTGCTAATAAACTAATAGATCAAGTAGAAGCTAATAGAATACAATAACTGTTTACTAAGAAATAGATATTTCCTGTGGCGACGGTTGTCAATGACACGCCAAAGCTTCAATGTTACATTAAATAGATTCCGAGCACCTTCAGCGAGACGGCATTCCAGAGTTTTGGAGATTTTTAATCCTAGACTTTTATCTATAGTCTGCATATTTTTAAAAGCAAAAAACAAATTTATCAATTTTATCTTTTTATTTAGCCCAGGGTCATTTACATGTACAACGCAGGGAATATAAATAAATATAAATAAAATAAAACAGATTTTAAAATATAATATCTTACCCCTGCTCTTAAGTATATCACTGAAGCCTAAGGTATTCACCACACTGAGGTTATTTGACCCGGGGTAGGGGGGCGCGGGCACCCTGCCATTATTGAGCAGAACGTCGTGAGTAGGTCTCTTTCTAGTCCCATCTAGGGACAGATGTCTCATAGCGTTGCCACTAATAGCGTTACCACTGGATGATGAAGATGAAGTTGAGTTGAGACTCTTGTAAACGACGTAGTGCACGTACGGATAGCGAGCGGCTGTGAAAGCAAAATCAATAAAGCATATCAGTTAAAATCAATTAATCGATAAAGCAAATAAATAAATCAATAATTTCAATTAATCCATTTCAATTTTTGTCGTTGATGTCGTCATTATATGATGAAACGGACGTTAAATTTGCATTGATTTCAATAATTTCAATCAATCAATTAAATTAATCATTCCCTCAATAAGTATAGAGCGTCAAAGTGATGTCGTTTGCAAATGTCTTTAGATGTGCTTTAAATGTGCAAATGTATTTCTAAACTTTTACTAGGCTAGAACTTGAGATGATTAGGCTTAACAGTAAGCATGCAACTGTAAATGAACCCATAATAGTGTGGATAACTAGTTTTTATTATCCGTATATGTTCGCACATGACATACGCACATGCAAGTTTCCTTTCTTAGTTGCTGCTTTGTATGTTTTTACCGCTTCATGATTAATTGCGCCTATAGCATTTTATAGCGTTCTTTACAGCCAGCGTAGATACACGACAAACCTACCAGAAATCCTGGGGTTTTTTTTTGTCGACCGAACCGGTAGTTGAACCTGGATCACTTGCTTCTGATGCGAATACTCTACTGATGTCGCTAAATCTCATCACTCATTTAACATTGACGTTTCTCGTCCATTTAAAATAATTTCACATAAGACACGACGCAACTTGCATGCACACAATACGGTACAATATTGAATAAATAATGGGCCTGTCCATAAATAATAAAAAAACCTAACCACTGCGCAAGCTCGGTGACATCTGGGTCATGTAAAATTGTAGGCCACGATTGATTAAAAATTAAAATCATTTGCATTCAATTACAGGCTTTAGTGTTCTATTACCTCAATCCAATCCCGTTATTAAGCAGGTATACATGTAATTGATTCCGTGTTGGTCCGGGTTATTTGAGAATAGTCCAACCGATAACTGCACGTGTTTTGGAAGAGCCGACTAACGTAGATATTGAGGAAGACAATGGAAAAACCACATCAGAAATCTATATTTTCCTTGAACAAAGGCATCGTTTTAGGTGTGGAAAAGGCAAAGCCTTTGTGATGAGACGGACTTATTGGGTTGGTCGATGGTGTGCTGATTAACGAGCGAGATATTTGATTATGTGTATGAAATTTTGCCTGGGACATGCCACGTGGCAGCGCACAGGATAGATAAATAGATATGTAATTGGATTGACCATGTCCTGCGTGGTGAAGGTATGATGAAGGAGATTATAGAAGGAAAGTTTTATGGAAGTAAAGGACCAGGACGAAGCCGTATATAAAATTAATGTTGGATGACATTAAAGAAGGTGGAACATATAATGTCATGAAACGAAAAGCTAGCGATAGAGAGTTATGGAGGAATTGGACTCCCAGGACCTGCCACTCGCCAGAGCACTGTACAGATAGATTTTTTCCCTTTTATTATACTAGTGGCCAAAGTAATAAAGCACCCTCGAAAATAAACAATTTTTATCATAATTTTCAAGTTATTTTTAATTTATGCAACAGACTCAATCCAAACATTATGCACGAGTTAGAAAGATGTTCGGCTGGTTATTATTTGTAGTTTTGGTGATGCTTCGACAGCATATTCCAACAGGAGAATAGTATCTTGAAGGACTACCCTCGTTTTCTAGCAATGCTGTACTACACCGTGTTCCATAACTACCGAGACCGCTATATATTTTTGATTTTCTGCCTAAGCAATAGTGCGTTTCCTTTGTTATTTGGCATGCATCAGCAGGGGCCTATTTGTAATCTATATTGAAAATTGTAAGAGAATTGGACGCATAATCACCGAGATATTGCATTTTCCACCTGGCACCTAGTAAGGTCTTGACTTCCAATATGGAGAGAACAGGGGATGGGGGCTTAGCAACATCGGCAGACTGTTCGCCTCAGAAGCAAGTGACCCACGATCGAATTCCAGGTCTGTCGATAAGAAAGGTTAAAAGAATATTGTCTTCATGGTTATATTTGAATATCTGAGCTGGGTGTCTTTGACGCTCTAAGGCACAGGTAGACAGTCAGGAGTGGAGCGGAGCCAAAAGAAAAGAAAAAAAACTTGCAAATATACATCAAACATATACGGTCGTCACGTGTAAGCAATTTATTTCGACAAAAAACAGCATAATTATACGGTAACAGTAGGCATAATGAGCATAATGGTATGCTGTTCTCTCCATATTGGGAACCAATACTTTACTAGGTGTCATGCATAAAATGCAATAACTCCGTGATTATGCTTTCAATTCACTTGGCATTTTCAATATGTGTTACAATAGGCCCCTGGTGATGCGTGCCAAATATAAAAGAAAACGCACTAGTACTTGGGTAGGAAATCTAAAACATATAGCGGTCTCGGTGGTTATGGAACAGGGTGTATAATACTAAATACAAATTATCCTATCGGTCCTACTACTACCGTCCATACTAGCCTACAGGTATAGGCATTAGGCATAATTATTTAGTTTAGTGTTACCATTGAATTGATGTAAAATAGTTAATGGTTAAAATTGAATATGGCTAACGAAAACAGATTTTATAATATAAGATAGTATAATTCAATAGCAAAGTTTGAAACATAATTTATGCATGATTTTGTATAAAACTGTACTCCCCACTTCATTTGGAAATATTATACATAGGCACAACTATTTAGTTAATCAGTGAGAAATTGTAAGGAATTATGATGTAATTATGCCTACACCAAATAATATTATACAGTAAATTGGAATCATGCTAATACAGTGTTGTATATAAGATCATTATGTGCTATAGTAATAGAATGCATGTAACCTATCGAAAACGTTATCCTCTTTTTAACTACATTAAGCAGACAAAGAATGAGAAATATCAGAATGTACAATTGTACATGTAACCTGGCAGAATCTGGCAAAGCACTCAAGCTATCGTGAAAATATGTACTCATAAGCATCACAACCATAGAACAATGACACGCTAACTAGCAGTATTAATAGAAATAGAAAAATATATACAATATCTTGGTTTAAACTTTAAAGCAACGACGTACCGTCTACGCGCGGAAATGCAAGATGACCGCTGACAAAGCACCGACACTGTGTGAAATTCTTAATTATAATATAGCGAAATATTACTTTCATGTTATTTCTTCAAAAATTTACCTGCTTCAGGTTTCAGTCTGTTTAAAATGGATGAATTAGGTACGTCCAAGTGCATAATGTGATTTATATGATTTCTGTGCAGGCATTAAGATACTAGATTAGTGTAGTGGCATTAGCGTAGACAGACTCAATTTACACACTACAGTGTCATTATAACATGTCCCGGTTGGATGGAGTAGTTGATAGCATACTTGCCTGGTACGCTGGAGACCATGAGTTCAAGTCCCAGCCGGATCCATTCTGGAACAGTATCCTTAAGATACAGAAACTGGTGCTGAACCTTAGCATTACAGCTTTAAATACATTTTTAGTTGATCGGAAAGTTGATAACAACATGGATTTTACAATATTACAAATTACAAGTATTGGGTTCAAATCCTCGAGAAGATTAGAGAGTAAATCTTGGATATAGAGTACACTGACTTATACACATGGGCTAATTAAATCAACATGGCATGAATCACCATCAACGATACGAAATAAATAAATAAAATTAATAGAAAACTATAAAAAATACAACTATCTTCAATGCAGACCTATTCATACAGTTAATTAATGCGAAGAGTGTCTAAAAGTCAAAGCAATTGTGCTGCTTAGCAACAGTATTGCTTAGCAACCATATGGCTTAGTAACAGTTGCTTAGCAACAGTGTTGCTTAGCAACAGCATTACTCAGCACTTGTATCTCTTAGTAAAGCAACAAAAATCACATAAATATCATTAGCATGAAACAATTGAAAAATGGCTAACAAGCATAATAGTAAAAATAGAAATAGTGTTAACAATTGGACAATATAACAGAAACACCACATAGGAGACAATGTTAATAAACATACTGTATGAATACCAGCTAAACTACCAGAAACCCGGAAATTACCAGAAAACCGGTCAAATAAAGAGAAAATCAACCAAACAACCCGCCAAACTACCAGACATCAATGTCGTTTAAGCTTGCGTGGTCGTTGTAGGTTGCTGTTTAATATAACTTATAACATATCAGCCAATGTAAGAACAATACATTGCTCTACAGATATTAATCTAGAATTTGAAACACAAACAAAAGTATGAAACAAACGGAAAGTAAAATAAGTAGAGGATCAAAGAGCGATGGGGGGGGGGGGGGGGGGG
>JAQFZF010001667.1:0-13616 GCA_034695365.1 Enchytraeus norvegicus | reverse complement strand
AGCCGGGCCACGATTCATTCCATTCTTAATGAATCGCTTTTATAAAACCCACCGGGCTGTTTACACCTAGGGTAAAAAATAAAAAATAAAAAATAAAAAAATAAAAAAAAATAAAAAAATAAAAAAATCTATCTATCTATCATCAATCAATCAATCAATCAATTCACATAAGGTCTACAAGTACATTGGTCGTAATCAACTTGCTTATTGTTTGTTCACTTCGTTGTGTGTAGGTAGCCATCATTTAAAAAAAAGATTATAAATAAGAATAGTTGAACAGCATTCAATATTCTGTTTGATAGTGAATCTATTGGATAATTATTCGGTAGTCTAATATTAATATTTTCTATAAAATATCTATCAATATATCAAGTTCTCTACCACATAGCAGGTCCAATGCAAATTATCTCATAGCAATTCTCGCTCACTGGTGGGTGGACTATCGATCAACCGAGCAAGATTATCCCGTCACAAAGGCTTTCGTTTATCACACGCAAAGATACCTTAGTTCTAGGATAATTGTGACTTATGAGGTGCTTGTCCATTGCCTACCTCAGTGACTGCGTTAGTCGGCTTTACGAAACACGGGCAGCATTTGGTTTATCCATTCTCGATTGCTCCGGATCCAGCACAGGAAATCTATGACTTACTGGTATGAATAAATATTTGCAGAAATAACCTGACTACCGTCGCTTCACATATTATACTGCAGCAGATAAATCCAGCTTCTCTGGAACTTCGTAACTTCATCGAACTTGTGAGTTGTGATAATATTTTCTTTTCGCATGTAGTGATTGTAGGCTATGTTCTAGTCCCGTTTGTTAGTTTCATTGCGGTATATATTGCAGATAAACGTAGCTAGGTGACTAGGTTATGATGAATTACTTTGTTACATTTTTAAAATCTCTAAATGCTTTAAACGTCAATCTACGATGTGTCAGTATACTATCATAACTATCGGTTTATCCCATCGACTAACTATTCTAACTATCGGTAGACTCTTAACTATCGGTTAACTCTCTTAACTATAGTTTTTTTTATTCGACACCAAAAAAGGTTAGACAACCCTGTAAGAATCACTGTTACAGTATGAATAGACTAGGTACTACACTAGTTACAATATATCTATAACTAACAGTATTCTTGGTGGCTAATTAGCAATGAACAAAAATCAATGAGGAAGAAATGTAAAATAAGTTCAAAGCTACTAACAGTTTTCTTAATAAATTTCGTAATTGTTACGATAAACTTTACATAGGCCAACTTCTAAAAATAAAGACTATAGGTTAACTATCTTAACTATCGGTTAACCATCCTAACTATCGGTTGAACAATTCAGAACTTTTTGTCATTAGGAGTTTAGGACTATGGCATTGGCCCGTCTATATGATAAAAATCTCGGTTAACTATCTTAGCTATCAGTCAACTATTCTAAATATTGGTTAACTACCTTAGGCATCGGTTAATTATCTGAACTATCGGTTAAACTCTTAACTGTCGGTTAAACTTTTAACTATCGGTCAAACAATTTTAATTTTTTTCACTAGGAGTATAGCCCGAAAACAAGAAAGAACATAGCAGCGTCATCTCTGACAGGTGGCGCTGCCTACTATAGAGCGTGCCTCAAGTGGCACACCACGACAGACTGGAGCCCTGAGAAGATACATCAGAAGGGTGTTGAGGAGGTGGCCAGGATCACCAGGCTAATGGATCAGGTTTAAATTTCTAATGTCCTTAGAAGTCTCGGTAGCCTAAAACCACTTAAGATATATTCTTATAAGTCATCATGCCCCAAAGTGTACAATGTACAATGATCAATTATACATGCATTTGAATAATACAATTATAAATATAATTATTGGAATGCTTTGTATTTGGCAGCATTTAAATTTTGTTGTTGTAGGAATATTGGATTGTAGGCCTAATTTGTATAACATTTGAAGATATTATGTTCAATGGTATTGTATTGCATTGTGTTTCACACTGCAGATAAAGAACGAGGCCGGATTCGCCGGAAGTTTGAAGGACTACATAAATTATCTCAACAATCAGAGCGGAAATTTCTTCTATACTGAAGTTTGTGAAATTTTATTATTAATAATACTAATATTTTAATTCTAGTGCAGAAGGAAGAAAGCCATACTGAGATATCGGAAAAAAAATTAATTTTCTGAGCTTGTTTAACTTGAAACGCTACCTTAATTAAATTGCTCATAAAGAGATTTGAATCTGAGACTTACTGGTTACCAGGTGCTTTCAGGTCGTAACTCGACCTCTGCAGATTGTGACTACGCATCTGAGACTAGGCATCCATAATTCTACTCTAGAACCTGAAACATCGTTTTATATCAGCTTTATTTACTAAACCTGGAATTTTATTAGTGCACGATTAGGCTAACGGAAATGTTTAGAGGTTGACTGATTGAATCAATCAGGGAATTTCCTTTAAATCCATATGTTTCCACAAATGACAAGCACACAATCATAGCAGTTTCTTTTTTGAGTTGCTGTTTTGTGACTTTATTTAACCACACTATGATTAGTCGTATCATTGCCTTTTGATAGCGCCGCAATGGCTGCAAGCGCATATAAACGATTAACCTCTCACCTTCCAGGCACCATTACGCACCCGTGCCTAAGGGTGCCCGGGATATTTTGTCGTCCGACCTGGGAATCGTTCCAAAGCCACTCACCATAACTCGATTCTGAGGCAAACACGTTAACCGTTTCAACAATCCTAATAGTATTATTGACGTGACTATAATGCTATGATACCATACATGGTGTCACATGTAGCTGCATGGGTTGACTGTTAATGTTTAGAGACAATTGTACGATGGGTTCGATCAGATCATTGACAACATACACGACAAGCTGGACAGAATCCTGTATAGAATACCTAAACAAAAACTCATGTAAGAAAACCCACTTACCTTAATTGTAGTAGAACTCAAATCTTCAATGAGTTTAACTTCGGGCTAAGCCAATAAAGATTTTCTGAACTTTGGATTGCACAGTTTAATGGACTAGTGATGTATTTCTTATCCTATTGGTATTTTTCTGAAAGTTCTTAAAATTCTTCAATTAGCCTAATTATGCAGTCAATTCATTACGATAAAATTCAAGCAAATTCGCGAAACACTCGGCCATGGGTATAGCATTTTAAAACTTAATTATAATAAATCAAAAATTGTGACTCGATAGATATAATATTTTAAAGGGCCTACATTTAACGATTGGATGTGGTAAAATAAACTCAAATATTTTCTGTTTAGTTTTTAAAATTTGTAATAAATCAATATTTTGACTATCGATAGATTATAATATAGGGCCTTATGTTATTGACCTTTATTTGCCTATAATATTGGGTCTTTATTTTTCAGTAGCAAAATATAAGAAAAAAGTAGCATGTAATAAAATAAACTGAACAAATAATTGTGTTATTGTTTCTAGCATAACCAAGTCAGCGAACCCTCAGGCGCGCACAGCTCGGTACCGCAGTCCCCCCCTGGACGGGTCCAGACCGGGGGAGTTCGTCGCCAAACTAGATGATCCCAAAACAAAGTAAGCTATGATCCAAATTAACAGCTATCTATCTATCCAGTGCTCTGCCACGTGGCAGGTCGAAGGCAAAAATTCATACACACAATCAACTATCTCGCTCTTTAAAGAGAAAACCATCAACCAACCTAATAAGTCCGTCTCATCACAAAGGCTTTGCCTTTTTCACATCTAAAATGATGCCTTTGTTCAAGGAAAATATAGGTTTCTGAGGTGGTTTTCCACTGCCTTCCTTAGTATCTGCGTTAGTCGGCTCTTACGAAACACGTGCAGTTACCGGTTTGACTATTCTCAAATATCCCGGAGCCAACAACGGGAAATATAGACCTTTATAAATTTTCCGGGTGGTCCCGGTGTATGGGTTTATGTCCCGGTTGGGTAGCGTAATTGGTAACACTCTTGCTCGATAAGCAGGAGGTCACGGGTTCGAGTTCCAGCCAGGTCCGTCTCTGACAGTATCCTTAGATACGAAAACAGACGTTAAAAGTAGCATTAGCTTTAAGGCCTTGCCTTTACCACACCTGAAATGTAACCTTTTTCCTTGAGAATATATATTATGACTTCCGAGGTGGTTTCTCGTTTCCTTCCTCAAAATGAAAATATCTGCATTAGTCGGCTTTTACGAAACATGTGCAGTTTTCAGTTGGTCTATTTTCAAGCTTCCCGGAACCAACACGAGAATAAGAGACAATTAGCGTCTGTTTATATTCAAGACAAGCCCAAGCCTGCAGGTGACAAGACATTCATCTCTAGAGAGTCTCCTATCTCGCTCTTTTGTGAACACGGTGGATATCAATTTAACAATTTTATCCATCGAAATGCTCTGCACGCAGTGAACCGGGATATCTAGACCATTGTTTTAAATAAAACAAAATGTAACACATTATTAATGAGTCGAACTTTATTAACACAGAAGACCAGCTGAAGATAAATTTTATACGCCTTTATTTATACACATGCAATGAATATTTAACATCAGTTTTACACCCGAAGGCGATGTCAGAGACGTCCCAAGTGGCACGATATCACTTTGTAACACTGGTATCTAGGTGGAGTGTCCGATCGGGTTCCATACTTTCACGGTTCGAATCCCAGGGCTCACCCGTCGCTGATAAATTCGGACTTAGCCTTTATCAGGCCTGGCCTATATCTTGCAGATGACCTTATTCGAATGTGGAATCTTAAACTTGAGTATAAGACCTTCTTACAATGCCAGTAGACACACACTCTTGTAGATCTCTCAAATATTCGGTGTAAGAATTGCAAATATGATGATCTAATGGCACTAAACTGCCCGCAGTCGTATATTCCGCTTGGGACGTTCCTGACGTCTATATCGGGTGGGGAAATGGGCTCTAAATCCTCATTTTAAAATGATTACTTTGCATTGTATATGATAAAAGAAACTCTTAACAAGCTAGTAAATAAATAATTACACAAATAAAATAAAATAAAAGAGTCTAACGGTTTAACGTACGATTCATCATCTTATGACGATCTCAGGGACGTCCTGACAACATATGTTACGCTTTCCGCCGGTGTCCGGGCCACCCAAACGCAACCTCTTAAAAGCCATTTAATAAACATGTGGCAAATTAAATCACATAACGGTTTAACGTCCGATTCATTTTCTGATGACGATATCAGGGATGCCGCAGACAACATAAATCACACTAACTGGGCCACCCAAACGCAGTCAGAAAAATATATATGCTGAAAGTGAACAAAGCTTCAAAGTACATCTTCAATACACAGAAGAAATATTAGAACTAATGTTAGAAGCGATCATCTAACGTTTGAACTAACCAGGATTTAAGGGGCCTGCCCCTGATTTGAGAATTATTACAATTTGAAGCAATGAATAACCAATTTTGGACCCTTGGCTGCCCCTCGATTATCCTCCATATAAACACCCACACGAAAAAAGTGCATTTAAATATATTATGACCCCGCACCCCTCAATAATTTGTAGATCAGCCAATGGTGTCCGATTCTAACAGCATAATTGACTTTTCTTCAAAGCCTAGTGGCATCATCAGCAACAAACCCATATGTTCTTTGCTCTCTGTTGCTCTCTCAGCCGGTTATCTGCTTTAATCGCCTCATATAAAAGCATACAGTTGTCGGCAGGCCTATATCAAGTTTCATTGACAGTAACAATAACTAAAATAAATCGAGTTAGTTAATATAGACGATAACGTTATTTAAATAGACTACAAAACACAGATATAAATAAACGATACAGTAAGAAAGTACATCAAATAATGAAATTGCTTTAACGATTCAAGTCACCATAATTCATATCAAATCAAATAAAAAATCAAATAGCGGTTTAACGTCGGGTTCATCATCTGACGACGATATCAGGGACGTCTCAGACAGCATATGTTATACCAACTGGTCCACCCAAACGCAGCCGGAAAATACATATGCTGAAAGAGAAAAACGGGTCAAGAATATACAATATACAATATACAATAAAAACTAAAAAGAATATACAATACAAGGAGGATTTAACGTCCGGTTCCTCACCCGAAGGCGATGTCAAGTTCATGTAAAGATGATATCAAGTTCTTTGATTAGACAGGCTTATAATAATTCGGATTTGTAAACTTTCGTTCAGTACTATATTCATTCATTCTCTCTCTCTATCTCTCTCTCTAACTCTCTCTCTCTCTCTCTCTCTCTCTCTCTGTCATTCTCTAGTTTTCATCAATACAGGACGAAGGTGATCACGGTTTTCCACCATTCAATGAACACTATAAAACATTACACTACAGTTGCCTCGGGATCAGAGTCATAAGGATCTGCACCTTGTCGGGTCCTTCTCTTTACATTGTTTCTGTAGTTTACTTCTGGTAGACCATTATTAACTACTGGTAAACCATGGTTATCAAGTGGTAACACACGGTTATCTAGTGGTAATCCACGGTTACCTAGTGGTAATCCACGGTTATCTAGTGGTAGCCCACTGTTATCTACTATTAAACCGTGTTAGAAACCATTATTAGAAACTATAAAACCACTGCTACCAGCACTCTTATGTGAATTATTTGGTTAGTCCTCATATAGTCTTTTCCAACAGATTCTAATATATCTGGATTGGATACGTTACGTCGCATTGAGTTATTTTTGGCATTTGCATTGGCTAAACCATTAATATTATTGTTTCTAGAAATCAAATTAGATGATTCGCGAGATTCTGGAGACGAAATTGAACCATTGTGACCTTTTTCTGACGCACCATTCGAAAAGTTTGTTCTATATTCGGCATCATATGGGATTTCCACTGTTACAGGAATTCCATACTCTTTGGAAATTCCTGGAGAGTGGAAAAACCTGCCTCCCTCCACAGGAGTAGAATTAATCTCCTCTAAGGCTGAGAGTGGAGATCTTAGTGGCGCTTTTCTTCTGGATTCTCTTTCTTGCTCTCTTCCCAGATCTTCCACATAGTTAGATCCTAGTGGAGATATCCTGTGATCCCTCTGCAATCCATCCACGTATTTATCCACATAATCCAAATCCTCCTCCAGTGACAGGCCCTGATCACGAAGGTCTACCACAGGTGTGGTTGAGATGGCAGAGAGACGGTCCCTGGAGGTGCTGGCAGTGCTGTCTACGTGGTGGAGCCCCAGTAACTCCTGGTCTCCACCAAGGTGGTCAGGTCTTAGGATGCTCTGAGAGGAACGGTCCCTGGTCTCGTTGGTTATCTAAACACAGAGAGAGGAATTTCATTAACAACTCTGTTTATTGTACACACACACACGCTGACATGAATCTATATCTCTCTCTCACACAGTGCACTGCTTAACGGCAGGCCCAATGTCCATGGCATATAAGTTAATATAAAGCTCAAAATCTGTCACGCCATAACGTTTCTGGGACAGCGCGACCCATAGCCTATTGTAAGCCTGCGAGAGAGACTTATGATTACAGAGGCCGTCCGTGTACTGTGCAATGGACCTTGGCTAGTTATTGTAGACTGATTGCTTGTCTGCTGATTCTGGGTCACTGACTGTGTTGGTTATTGTCTGACCTTTTCAAGGCCTTTGTTACTAGTAACTGTATAGTTTGTTATATTTCTATGGGCTGCTTCACTAAACCGTAAGGGAAATAAAATCAATTATTCAGCATACCGGTCCAGTGTATTTTCGTGATATTAGTTTACGCCTAACTGATATTTACTAAATTGTTTCTCCTAGAGGGTGGGACTAATCAGTGGCGTTTCTGAAGGGTGGCCACGGCCACCCCAAATGAATGACTGGCCACAAAAATGAAAATGTGTCATGTCTACAATGTATGAAAACATCTAACAAATTTAACATATGGGCCCCACTTAATTTCCAACCTCTCTGGCCACCACATTCTGCATAAGTCAGAATTCAATCAATCAATGCGAATTTTGTCCGTTTCATCATCTGACGACGACATCAGGGACGAATTACCATAAACCCAATACTAATATTACAATTACTATGTTAATAAAGCCACCATTACATTATAATCAGCTTAGTCGGACATCAATAACAACAACAACAACAACGCAATAAGAGTGCTGTCGTCATGAATGACAACATCCAGCACTATGAAACCAAAGTAAAACCGATAAGCAGTAAAAGAAATGTCCAACGGCGCTAAGCTAAAAAAACAGAAAAATTGGTAAACTAAAAAAAGAAAAAGAAAAAGGGAATGGACAATGGAAAGTCAAGCGCCACAACCGATGTGGCAGCCTAGACCTCCGCCAGACTATACTTACTTACAATATCAGACATGAAAGGAAACATACCATTGTGATCGAGCCTGAATCCCTGATATGCCAACTGTTCAGGACTAAGAGCCATTTGATCGCTCACATGCTCAGATGGCTGGATGATAGCGGACTGTATCTGGACCTGAATGAATGGAGAGTTGCAGCCATTGACAATCGATAGTATAGTTTGTACGGCTTGGTCTCTGGCGGCTGTGCCGTCGGGCTCATCAGTGTAAGTCAACTACAATCAATCCATAAGTCAGTCAGCCAGTCAATTAATTAATTAATCAACCAATGAGTCAATTATCATCAACCAATCAGTCAATCAATCCACCATTCAAACAATTTCAGGTTGATAACTCAGTTAATCATACTTTAGGTTTTTAGTATTTCATTAATCAATAAATAAATCAATCAATCAGTAATTCATTCATACAGTCTATAAAAATTAATTGACGTATTGAATAAGTAAATCACTAATTCGATTATATAAAACTGAAGTAATTTATCAATCAATTAATCAAGTTGTCAATATATCAATCTTAACTCAATTATAATTATATTAAATTATGAAGTTTCTTTTTTAATTACTTCATACTGAATTTCTTTCAATTAAATCAATTTCATTTTTTGTACGCAAAATATTATGTTGTAGGCCTACGCCGTTCAAATAAAACGGCGCCTCGGTGTACGTTGTACCGTGTACCAATCCTCACGACTAAGGAAGTTATTTGTCAGTACATAGTGACCAGTTTTCATTAGACACAACATCACACATATATGATATAAAATAACACAAAGTAGATCTAGTTACATCCAACTGAAGATGTTTTAGGAAAGGAACAACAGAAAAAAGAATACAGCTTAAATAGACTTAAATACTACACATAATAATAAATCAAAATCAAAAGTTCTAATGTAAATCGACTCCTGATTCCAATTTGAAACATGGGTTTCTCTGGGACACCAATCAGAAAAGTTATTCAGAAATATTTGCTAAATTTCGTTTAAACCTGTTAAATAAAACGCATATAACATGATATCAGGCACAGAGTTTTTTTAGAATTTTAAATTTGTGAGATGTCTCTCATGTAATTCGACGCGCTGATTCCGAATCTGTACTTGATTTTTCGTTAGGAGGTCAATCAGGAGAGATATACAAAAATCAACGGAGAGCTCAGCCGATTGTACAGCACATAGCCTGGTATACTACACATGGCTGCCAGATACAGAATACTTTGGAAATATTTAATATCTGAGATGTGTCTATTATATTTCGACGCGCTCATTCATAATCTGTATTTGGTTTTTCTCTGGGACGTCAATCAGAAAGTTATTCAGAAACAATGGCCATAAATCTTACAAATCTGTTAAATAAAAACGCATATAATACGATACCAGGTCCAGAATATTTTCTCAATTTTACATTTTTTAAATGCTTCTAACTTATAATCAATCAATCAATCAATCAGTACCTGTGTCCTGTTAGCGCTGGGCAATGTACCACTAGTGTCTGGTGCAAGCTTGAGGTAGTCCTTACTGGCAGCTGTAGGCTCCTTGCTCTCTCTCTGCTTACGACTCGCTGATGCACATTTCCTACAATGTATATAATTTATTATGAATTCACCAACATGGTACAGTAGCAGTTTAACCAAACAAACAAAAAAAATAAAAATAAAACACTAATAATTCACTAAATGAAAGAAATAGGAGAAAAATAAATAAATAAAATAACTAGTCAAAAGAAAAATTACTATCAAATGTCCATTACAATTAGGGATGTTAATACCGGATTTCTCCTCAAACCGGTTTTCGATTGTATAAAACCGGTACTCGATTCGAATACCGGTTTTCTTGACCGGCAGCGAGATATATTAATAGAGCCTACACAATGCAAGCTCTAATTCCCTGTATTGATATCATCATCACAGCCGAGGTTGTTAACTAGGGTCTAAATAACAGTGGCTGATCTATTTGCAGTCAGCGTCTGGGGCATTGTATTGAACAATAATATTCCTCCTTAATTCGAGTGAATGATAAGACAGCCGGATATTTAATTTATCGTCTTTGCGCTTGTCACACTTTACAGTTCCCTAATACCCAATCCTGTATTCGGTTTCGAAAACACAGAACCGGTATTCGGTTTTAAAATCGAATACCGGTTAACCGGATTTCATTTAACATCCCTAATTACAATGCATGCCATTGTGTTCAATAATATCAACATCCTAACTAACTGAGCATCTGAATTGAGCGTTTTAAATAAATTCATAATAATCCTTTAATAGACAATCAATCTGTGATAGAAAATCATTTAGTCATAACACAGTCAGTGGCGGCGCCACACCAGGTCGCACGACCTGGTAAAAGAGCCCTCTGACCTGGTGACCAGACCTGCTGTTTATTACATTGTTATAGCATTTTACCATTTTCCGAGCTGCCTTTAATTTTTAATGACCTGCTTGCTAGGACGGTCTGGCGCCGCCACTGGATACAGCGTCCTTTATAATTTTATATTTCCTGTATTTCTTTAGCAGTTGCATCATTAACTGTCTTTCAAGCTCACTTTCTCATTTACATTTTTAGGTTTTAATTGACTTTATATATTATGTGCATTATTGATGAACTTCTAGTGTGTTAGTACTGGTAGGTCTCATGTTTATTAAAAAGTGGAGTCGCTGATCGCTGTATAGCATGCAAAATGGGTTTAAACAAGCATCTGATGCCTCCTAACCTGATATCCTGCTATTATTATTATTATTTATACATTCACCAAAACTTTTAAGTCTTCTATGAACTTACCTGGATACGTAGAACACGAGTAGAATCAAGGCAGTGGCGGTAGTGACTCCAAACACTAGAGCCACTATAGACACAGGCAGTAGTCTGCTGTCATCTCCTGTGGGATACAGAATAGTAGTAGTAGTAGTTTTTTATTAACATATCATCACGACAGACGCACAATGATAAAAAATGCATGCAATAAAAATACATTACATATAACAGAACATAGAATCCAATCAGCTAATAATTATAGTGTTTCAGTTATCAACTAGAGAATAAGATGTTAATGGGCCTTCACTACATATTATATTTGACATGTTATATTTTACAACTTGAAACAAAAGAAGAAGGCAAAAGCCAAATTTAACGCCAGTTTTGCGGCCTAAATGGCTACATCAGTGTACCACAATCGCAATTTGTAAAAGGTGTTCATTGTTCAAAAGCGCTTCTGAGAGTTAATTAAGAGTGCGCGATATACAGGTTGCTGATTGACTGATTGAACGGATAAAGTGTAGCTTACCTGTTTCGCCAGTCACAGGTGCAGTCCACACCTTCTCTGCGCACCTCTCTCCCTGAAAACCTTCCTTACACCTACGCACAACAACACAATATCGTTATACGTCCGTATCATCATCTGACGACGATATCAGGGACGTCTCTAACAGCAATACTAGCTGGTCCACTCAAACGCAGTTAGTAAGTTACAAGTGCTGAAAGAGAACAGGGGTCAGCACTCTTAAACACGATTCAAGTTCATTTATCCATACAACCGACAATTATACCGTTAAAATATTTATGGTGAGAAATAAATAAAATAAATAAATAATAAAATGAGTTTTATGCTAATAAGAAGAAAGTAGTATACTAAAACAAGACCGTGTGGTTGCGCCCAGAACTCGTCTGAAAACATATGGTCAGCGATCCTTAGCTATGTCAGGTCCAAGTGCATGGAAATCCTTATCATACATGTATCATCTCAAGAATGAACTTCTCTCTGTTAAAGTCGACGTTGAAAACTCGCTTATTTAATCTATGCTATAAGTCTATAACTGACTATTTAAGAGCTGTCTGATGTTGCGTGTTGCAGCGCTGCATAGGTGTTCCGTTATTATTAAGACCAGCCGAAGAAGAAGTGGCAAAGCTTACCGTATGGTCGGTGTGGCAGAGACAAGGATCGCCTACCAACAGTACTTTGAACTTTAGGAACGGAGAGAACATAGAGAGAATGTATATTATTAAAGGTTGTATTGATTAATTGTAATTTGTCGTACTTACGAGCAAAACTCAGTTTCAGTAGAAGTAAGAACCCAGCAGCTGCCTCCGTTGAGACAAAAGGTTTGTTGAGGGCATGGGTGCTTGTGCTGGGCTGGGCAGGAAACATCTAAGCATCAATCAATCAATCAATTTTTTTTCAAATACTCTTTTATTGAACACGCTTAACATGCCTCAGAAGCTTTAAACATAGGAGCTTGCTAGGATATTATTTGCCATGCATGCCGTGTGATGTGACGTCACTGACATTATCTTTGGATGAGGAAACGGACGTTAATCCTTAATTATTATTAGCAGTGGTAGTGTGCCACAACAAGACACCAGTAAAATAATATATAGGACTACTGTGACTGTTTGATTTTTTCAACACTTGACTATTCTAAAAATCAATCAATTATTAAATAAAAAAGATTCATTAAGAACGAAATGAATCGTAGCCCGGCTACTAGAGATCGACTAGATTGAAAGAGACACGAAAGCATACTGCACTAACCCTCTGCAGAGCGTTTGAGAACCTCTGTTAAAGTAAAGAGGTCTTTCGCTGATCCCGGATATAAATCGTAAGGTGTCTGCTGATGCCATTAATCAAATCAGCTTCATCTATATTATTCGGACCTCTAGTATCCATGGCCACAGAAATCATTTCAATTAGTTAACTACATTATTTATTTATTTATTGCTGTATTTATTTACCAGGACTGATGGGGATGTTTTGGTATTTAATCAATAAATTCTGGTAGTTAATTAATTAATGTATTCAGTTATATTAAATTTTTTACCAGGACTGATGGTTATGTACACACTATGACTGCTCGACTCTCCCAGTACATTCACTGTTCTACACTGGTACTCTCCACAGTCCTGTCTCTCTGCCTTACCTATCCTCAACCGTGACCCTCTTCTATAACATACAATATAATGCATACAATACAATTAATACAATACAATCAATCAATCAATCAGAAGCTTTTATATAGCGCACTCTAAGCTTGATTAAGCGTGTTTGAACAGTGAAAGGTAAAGCAGCCTAGCCTGCCATATGCCACAATCAATGTGGCAGGACCTCTGCTAATCAGGAATTTGAGTGACCAAAAGGTCGAGTACACAGAAGTCATGGGGCAGACCACTCTGCCCTTAACTGCGGCATCTGCGTTAGTCTCCTCTTACGACACTTGCAGTTTTCGGTTGGTCTAAATTTCCCGGAACCAACAGGGGACAATTTCCCGGAACCAACAAGGGACACTTTCCC